>JBBPCY010023178.1:0-14676 GCA_037974405.1 Brachyalestes nurse | reverse complement strand
CAGCCCCTGAAAGAACCCCAAAGAGGTCTTGAGGGAGAGCTAAGAGTCTTCTCTGATATTCCTTTCACTTTTGGGTTATCTGCTGACTCATTTCGTATTACAGCGTCGAGTTTAAGATCAGCGCAAGCTGCGAACTGGAATTTAGAGATCGGGGCTGTCCGACCAAAATCCGATATCAGATTTACAGCTATATCGGACCCGATACCGATATCATATCGGATCGGGCCCATCTCTAGTTAGAAGAGTCAGAATGATCATAACTGAACATTCCAAAACACACTCCTGTGATGCTACTGAAGAGTTCAGGAACTCAGGAAGTGTGGAGTTTTTTTAATACAACAATGTAAAGAACTCTTCTTGTTGTTAAAAACATATTTTATGGCATATAACCATACTTTATTTGATTACCTATTGTTTATTGTTTATTTGATTACCTATACCTATACAGCGATTTTTTTCCCACAATGCTGTATGGCCTCAGATCTATAAAATGAGCGACACATATAGTGACACGTTCATTTTATGTGAACTGATCAAACTTGCGTCCAGCTTCCATTGTTGGTTGCTGGCTGTTACTGTTTAGCTTTATTGTTCTCCACCTCCTTGTCTATCAATATGTCTGTGTGTTTGTCTTTTACCGCAATACTTCTGCATGACTGAGTTTGCACACAGCATTAACTCTTCTTTACCATTTAATTTTTGAAACATCCTCCAATGGATTTTAACAGTGGAGGAGCAGCATGAATCTCTGCAATGTTGTCCACTGTTCCAGTTATTGTGAACCAAATCCTGGCTCGATTTGAAAGTTTGGTTTATTACCACAATGTATTCTATCCCTCCTTTTTCTCCTCAAAACCACCCATCTGTCACCAAACCACAAACGAATCCCTGATATGACTACAAAGCTTGAGAGATGCTGAGTCAACATGCTGGGAGGCTCAGAACGAGGTGGCCTTGCCCTGAACCCAAATGCTTATGCAGCAAATACAGCTTCACCAATCAGATCTCCTAATTATCAGATCAGACCAGAGATCAGACGTTCCAGTCTGAAGTCTCCACTCACCCAGGCCTCCAATGGTGTGTTGGTTGAGGTGGGGGGGCAGCTGGATGGGGGCGCTCTCAGGCTGGTTCTCCTCGTGGTAGAAGAGACGGTACCCCTGCAGGCCTGCCATGGAACTTGCAACAGCCAGGCGCCAGCGCACGGTGACCGTCGTGCAGTTCAGAGGCTCCAGCTGAAGCTCTGGCGCCAGAGGCACCGCAACTGGATGGAAAGAGAGAGAGAGAGAGAGAGAGAGAGAGAGAGAGAAAGTCAATGAGATATGGTAGCACTCATTCATGTAGGGCTGTCACGATTTAAACAATAATGAACTAATTCTTAAAGCTGGAATACACTACCAGACACTGATATTTTCTACTTTTGCATGGTACTCACTTAATATTTACTAAAAACAAACTCAATATTCTTTGTTAAATATTCTTTATTTTTATCTAGAGTATATATATATATATATGTCAGTAGTATAAATACATCTGCAGGAGCTGCTCAGCTAGTGGTAAAAAGAGCCGAAACTAAACCTGGTGAAATGGTGTTTATTCGCTATGCTGTTCAACCAACAGCCCATCAATACCAGATCTGCACCAACTGTATATTTGAAAAGCTCCTAAAAACTGCACCATCATCCTCCACCTTCTGCACTCTCATTGCACTTTTAATCTTCTTTTACTGATTTTCTATGTACTATTCAAAATATTAACTGCTTTAAACAATTTATATAAGTGCACAGACTTTTGCACAGTACTGTATACTAAAGGAGCTTCCTAGTTTTGAAGGGCTGTGCATGGATCGTTACTCTTAAGCGCATTTTTATAGTTTGATCTTTTGATTTTGCAATTAATCTTTAAAATGACTCTTCAATTACTATTATAATGTGTAGTGGTTGGCTGGTTCATAACTAAAAAAAGTGTTTGAAACTTTCATTTCATTTCAAAGGCTACTTATTAATAGGCCATAAAACCCAAACATGAGATCACCATGCCACACAAGTACGTGAACAAAGTAAGAACAAAGCTTTATACTGTTTCTCACTGATGCTGATTCATTCTCACATGTTTGCTGCTCAAGTACTGTGAAAAAGTTAACATTAGAATAAATGAAAACAAACAAGAAAACAACACAAAATATAAAGATTTGTTTTGTTTGTAAATAAGTAGTTGATATTGTGTGAGCTGGTGAGGAGAACACAGGTTTGGTTCCAGATTCCTCCTCGGTTCCTCCAGCTGTTGTTTGGATTCGTGAAGCTCCATCAGCAGCTCCTGATTTCATTTAATGAAGGACTGAGCCAAACCAGATTTCTGATGGAAATTACAAGGAATACTGGACTTCCACAAGGAACACACTGATATACTGAACATAAAATCACTATTTAATGTTATTTGTATTTATTCTTTCTAGTACGTTTACTAATATTAATGTTAGAAAAAAACCAACCTCTTCTTCTAAACAGTTTTTAAATATTATTTTTGCACAGTACTGTATATTCACTTGTTATAGCAGAACTAACTAACAAGACAGACTTTTGTTAGTTCTGTACACTCATGAATAAGTGTAATGACACTAAACCGCATTTGGTTGTCCAGTCTGTTTTTTGTTGAACAGTCCAACGCAAATGTCCTACATTTCTTATGGTCGTTTTGTGGAGATTCTTACTGCTTCGTTCAAAAAACAATTTTGACAGACTTCCCATTGTGGCATTGGACAAAATGACCAGTTAACAATGACCCGAGACCAGTTCTGCCATTTCTCTTGTAATGGCTTTAATCGTGATCTGGGAAGGAGGAAATGGTCCTGGATCAATGTGCAAAAATATGTTCCAGCAGTATAACCCCGCTGGTTCAGTAAACATGTTTTTTTCTGCTTTTTCAACCTCAAGGGCCCTGAAGGCTCTTATTTTATAGCCCATGACTGAGGCTTTTCCCATATGCCCCACAGCCAGGGTCAGAGGTCAGGGCAGTAACCAATGCTACGCCTTAACAAGACTGTTATAGTGAGCACTTAACATGCATGGAGACAGTGGAAGAGAGAGAGAGAGAGAGAGACGGAGAGAGACAGAGAGAGGTAGATAAGTGAGAAGGGAAAGAGTCTGCATGTGGGCTCAAACTGAACTGTGCAAAAGTCTTAGAAATGTATGCAATTTGTTTAAAGTCATTTTGCAAATTTAACATTAGAATAAATACAAACAAACAAGAAATGAGTAAAAAGAATTGAGATCTGTTTGGTTTGTAAAATTTGTAGTAGTTGATACTGTGTGAGCTGGTGAGGAGAATACAGGTTCGGTTCCAGATTCCTCCTCGGTTCCTCCAGCTGTTGTTTAGATTGTGAAATTCCATCAGCAGCTCCTGATTTAATTTAATGAAGGACTGATTGAGTCAAACCAGGTTTCTGATGGAAACTACAGGTAATGCTGAACTTCCACAAGGAACACACTAATATACTGTGTATAAAGCAACAATTTACTGTATGTTTTTTGCATTTATTTGAGTTTTATTTAGTACATTTAGAAATATTAATATTAATATAATATAATTTTTGCAGGTACCTAAGACTTTTGCACGGTCTTGTACTTTCATACATCCATACCCCTCATTTTCATAACATATTAGTTTCAAGTCACTCACAGCAGACCCTGAAACATAATAAAAATCAAAAATAACTGAATAATGACAATTAATATATAGAGTGTGTTTAAAGGAATTAAACTGCTCACCTTCCCCAGTGGAGGCTTTAGGGGTCCTGTGTGAGGTCCATGCAGATGGTTCACACCACCCCACGCTGGTGGCGACTGCAATCCGCAGCAGGTAGACCGTATCCGGCTGCAGACCCTCCAGCAGGTGCTGGGTTTGGTCTCCAGGCAGCTCCAGCTGGTTGGTGGTTCCGTCGGTGCTGGGTCGGTACCACAGACGGTACGCAGAGATACGGCCGCGGCTTAACTTCTGCGAGAGTGGCTGCCACGACACCTGGATGTCTGTGGGACTGCGGCTGGTGAGGGACAACTCAGGAGCTCGCACAGGAACTGAGAGAGAGACAGGAGAAACGAAATATGCAGTCAAAATGTGTATAAACAAACACAACGTCTATTTTCTATTATAGGTAGAGTACTACATTAAAGTCTTGCTAAAATAATGTTTAACAACTGTTCAGATGATCAGTTAGTGTTTCTCCACATGAATATGACCAAATATACTAAATAAAACTAAAAAGAATAAATAAAATTATACAGTAAATGGTGATGTTATGTTCAGTATATCAGTGTGTTTCTAGTGGAAGTCCAGTATTAGTTTGTATGAGAAACCTGGTTTGACTCAATTGATCCTTCATTAAATTAAATCAGGAGCCGCTGATGGAGTTTCACAAATCCAAACAACGGGCTGGAGGAACCGAGAAGGAATCTGGAACCAATCTCCTCACCAGCTCACAGAATACCAACCACTTTTTACACACAAAACAGGACCAAAGTGTGTGAGTAAAAGGGTGCTTGTGGTAAATCTAAAAAGATCACAAATGAAGTGAACCACTCATCTCAGTATCAGCCTGTTTAATGATTTACCAGAATCCTTTCATCTGTGCTTCTAAAACCCCCCACTCTCTTCCTCATTCTCTTTATCCCTTTGTTCATCTCTACAGAACAGACTGTTTGTTTGTCCCTGAAGAATGCAAGGTCGTATACAACAACCCTACACTTCAGGTGATGTGATTAAGAGCATGACCAACCTTGGCCCACCTGGACAGAGCTAGGTGTGCTAGAAAGCCCATTAATACAATACGCTTTCATCTCTTCACTTTAGTGGGTCTTTATAGGTACTGTTCCACTGGCACAAGGAGCCACGAACAAACGTTTTCCCATTACAAATAAAGTGACCTGATACCTGATACCTCACAAATACCTGAATTTCTCGATGGCAGGACTAAAAACTGGCCGCAGCCAAACTGACTGCGTCACTGCTTTTTTATTGTTCAGATTGTTGTCATGACAACAGACAGAGGCCCCAAAATCAACTGGGACGTCAACAGAGTACAAGCACTACTATCTACAGGCACTTTTCCGGAGGTCTACAGGAACTGTGCTGTGCCTAAAATGATAAACTAGAAAATGAAAGTTGTATAAATCTTTGATTTTCTAGTGTATCTCAGCCCAGTAATGGTGTTTCTGATATGCGATACTGGTACAGTACGGTTCCTGTATAACTAAAAGTGCCTTATATTTGTTGTATGAGGTTCATCACACTCACCGTCTTCCAGTGTGTGCTGTATGATGTGGTCGGACATGCGGCTGGCGCCCATCGGCATGTACGCCACGATGTAGAAAGTGTAGTTCCACGCCGGCTCCAGGTCATCCACGATGTAGCGGGTGGTGTCGTTGCCAATGACAACCTGGTATTCTTCATTGTTGAGACCTGCAAATATTAAAATTAATGGATTCGTGCCAATGAACTGGACAACATTTATTCCAGTTTAAATCAACGTAAAATTAGTTTTAGGTCACCGGAGGTAATTTTCTTATATTTGCATAGGATAATTACATTTTGGATTAAACTAAATTAAACTAAGTATTTAATTGCATTTCCACACCACATTTTTAGCACCGATGTCCGCTTCCTCTGCACCACAATGCCCCCTTTTACACACAATAATTAGCACATAATTGCTTAATAAGATCTCTGTTAAGCTCCTTGATTCTTCCACATAAAAATCCATTCAGCTCTCTTGGTAATGAACCTGTATGGTTATTCAAAACGGGGCCCACCATACAAGAGACATGTCAACTCAATCAAATCGGTCACGCCTCCTTCAACGGGCGAGTTCATAGTCACCACTGAAGCCAAATTCCACATGCTGATTTTCTCACACAGCCGACGTGTCTGATAAGGCTTTAATTAGTCCAGATTAGGCTCGCACAAAAGAAGGAGTCCCCCCAGAGCCTCACATGGACACAATTCACAATTCCTGACCCACCAACAAGATCCTTTAAGAAGCAACAGAACAGGCCTTGTTCTCTCTCTGAATGGCCTCATCTGACTTTAACTTTTGGTGAAGTTTAAGAAACACACACAGGTTCCTTTACGCCACCACAAATTCTTGTCCAATACTAAACACTCCCACGCCGCCTAATTGGGGGAACTTTTCACTGCCCTTTCCTTCATTTCCGGTCAATTTTTCTTTCAGTTCTTCTCCCCTTCTCTCCCACTGCATTATTACTTTAGCAATTAGAGAACAAGCCATAAGAGCACCTAAAAGAGCAATTCTGAGCGAATGAGTAGCTCTTCTTTATTTCTCCCCTCTTTTCTCATTTTGCTTTCACTCTCTCTTTATGCCTGGAAGTGCTGGCAGGTGTTTCCTTTTGCTGACTTTTCTTCTGTGCATTAAAGTTGCTCTATAGCAGTAATTAGGGGATATTTTTGTGACTTTTGCTCCCTTTTTATTAACAATGACTGTCCCCAGCATGTTGGAGCTCCACAATGAGGCCAGCGCTGCAATCCCGTAACTGCCTTGTAGCTTTAAAAAGACAGGAATGTTCTGGACTGAAAAGGGCTGTGTGAGTTGCGGCAGGTCATCAGGAAACTTTAGCGAATGACTGTAGCCTACTTTTTTTAACACACACTGAGGTTATTGAGAAAACTTAAAATAACAGTTTCAATAAACACTACTGATGCTAAACAGTCCCAAAATGATAACAGCAAATTACAAAGCAATTCCTTATTCCATTTTATGTTTTAAAACAAGTTGCAAGTCATAATAGAGCTTCATAGCGAAAGAGTATAAGGAGAAAATGTCAAGATACTTGTTAAATATCTAACACCTGTCTGGTGGATCTTCTAATTATATTAGATGGCTTTTTATAGGTGATAAACAAAAAAAATGACATTTTCTGGCTAATAAAGGTACTCAAATGGTGAACATACTGTGAATGTAATTGTTAGCAAAGAATATTGAGTGTTTTCTAGTAAATATTAAGTGAGCAACATGCAAATGTATAAAATCCCAGTGTCTTGTATGCTGGGTCCTGTTTTGAATAACCATACAGGTTTATTACCAAGAGAGCTGAATGGATTCTATGTGGAAGAATCAAGGAGCTTAACAGCGATCTTATTAAGCAATTATGTGCTAATTACTGAATGTAAGGAGGGCACTGTGGTGCAGAGGAAGCAGACATTGGTGCTAAAATGTGGTGTGGAAAAGCAATTAAATACTTAGTTTAATTTGTCCAAAATGTAATGATCCTATGCGAATATAAGAAACGGTATGTTTGATTTACCTTCTGCCTTCATGTAGTGGATGGAGTAAGCGATGACTTTGTCTGCGTTGTACAGGGGTCTCTCCCAGGACAGCAGGATGGCCGAGCTGGAGACGGTGTCGGCGTGGATGTTCCGAGGGGCACTGGGCCGATCCTCGGACATCACCACGATCAGACGAGCCGTGGACAGCACTGAGCCCAGATCGTTCTCTGCCTGGCACTGGTAAATCGCATCGTCCTCTGGAATAATCTGATTTATCACCAGTTTACTGAAAACAAACAAAGACAAACTTTTAATGAAACTTACAATTACTTAGACATTCAAATACATACATAAAAAAACACTGTATGCTATTCAGATGTCAAGTGAAATAAGATCAAGTACTGTGCAAAAGTCTAAGGCATGTGAAAATACTATTTTAAAACTGTTTAAACTGTTTTTTTTTCTCATTAATATCACTAAATACGCTAAATTAAACCAAAAAGAATAAATACAAATAACATTATACAGTTAATCATGACTTTATACACAATATATCAGTGTGTTTCTAGTGGAGGTCCAGTATTACTTGTAGTTTAATCAGAAACCTGGTTTGACTCAATCACTTCTTCATTCAATTAAATCAGGAGCTGCTGATGAAATTTCACGAATCCAAACAACAGCTGGAGGAACCGAGGAGGAGTCTGGAACCGAACTTGTGTTCTCCTCACCAGCTCATACAATATCAACTACTTTTTTACAAACAAAACAAATCTTTACATTTTGTACTGTTTTCTTGTTTGTTGGCATTTATTCTAATGTTAACTTTGCTCACAGAAAGACACTTTATCACACACTGAGAAAAATGGGTTTAAACAATTTACAGTGGTGCCAAGACTTTTGCACAGTACTATACATCACTGCTGTCAGAACAAAACAGAGAAATAAAAATATCTTTGAAGTTATATGATGAGATATACATCCATTCCTCAAATCATCATAAAGAATTCACACAAAATGTAAAAAGCAGCTGGTTTTTAAATAATATACCAAACAAAAATTGAACAAAAAAAAAGATTTCAATGTCACAGTAATAATATGGAGCTCATGAAATAACCAAAGCTTGGGAGATCGGTTGCACTTGAAATTTGAATCACTACATTCTGTTTTCACTCTTCGATTCACTTCCCTCCAACAGTTACAATCAAACGTTAAGCTGGCGTTACGTGGTTAAGCCAAATGAGGAAAAAACGAAAGGAGTATTAACTACTGATGAACTCGCTGTTGTCAGTTTAATTTAAAAAGACTCGGTGCAGGTCTTTCACACCGTCAGCACCTCTAGAAGCCCATTCTGCGACCATGTGACATTTGGATCAATAGCAAAGACGTTTCAGAACAAACCATGCGGGGATCAAGAGTTCTGTTTATCAGTTAAGACCATATGAACTAAAATAACAGTCTTGTTTTGGCCAAAAGGGCCTTGCTTTGTCCCAAATGTCTTTTTTTTTCATTCAAACAGACTGATCAATTTAATTTATTTTGATCTGTCTAGTACGCTATATTGATGATATGTGACATGACATCTCATCAGTCTTTTTATTTTATAATGTAATATTACAATTATTTTGCAAACACATTTTATCATTATTTAAATACGCAACCACACATTACAGTCACTGCTATTCTAGTCCAGGAGCTCATAACGTACATGGATTCTACACACTCATTAACGGAGGCAGGGAAAATCAACTAAAATGCCATTTGCAAAACACTAAATTATTAACGCCCCTCTCATTTCAGTGAGGGAAGAGGCTGATGAATATTTCAGTAAGACAGAGTTTCCAGCAGACAAATGAGACAATTTAAACCTCAGGAGCTGAGTGTCTCAAGGCTGATTGGGTAGAAGGTTACTAATTTTGCTTACTTACAGTTCAGCCCACTCTATAGATCTATATGTTTTGAAGGATGTTTGAGGGCTCATCACTAAAAGCCCATTGTGAGCAATTAACAACAGAATTATTTACTTCTTCACGCACACCTGCAGCTTAGAACGTTCACTTGTGAGATGAATGTTCTTAACATCGGTGATGAAAAAAAAACATTAACAAATGGCCCAACATTTTCTTTTTTTTTCATTTTCAATATGTTGAATTTATCAGTAAACATACAGCAGCCATTTTTCTTAGTGTGTGATAAAGTTTTTTTTTTCTTCCAGCAAAGTCAACAGTAGAATAAATACAAAGAAAGTGGTAAAAGTATCAAGATTTACTGTATAATGTTATTTGTATTTGTTCTTTTTAGTATTTATTTTTATGCAAAAAAACCCACTAATTGATATTCAATTTTTTTTTTTAAATATTATTTTCACAAGATTTTGCACAGTACTGTATGTTAATGAATGTGAATGCCCTAAATTTGCTCAATTTACTGTACAAACAGACTGGAGGAAGTAACTTTAGTTACTATATAAGTTACTATTTCTGTTAAATTTTGGTTTGGTTTATGCAAAAAAAAAAATACTTGTTAAAAATTGTTATAAAATGAGATCTGCCAGAGCCACAGTGATCCTTCAACAGTTTGTACCTGCTGTACATCTTGATGCGGCCATTCGCTTGGACAGGTTCTCCATTTTTGAGCCAGGTGATGTGGGGGGTGGGCATCCCTTCAGCCTGGCACACAAAGCGGCCAGTGCCCGCGCGCGGGCGGGTCAAACTCTCAGGCCACTCCACCAGAGAAGGGGGTGCTGAAATGAGAAAGTGTATCAAAAAACATAACAGCTTTAATATTAATAGTTAATCTCTAAAGCAAAGATGGCAAACATTAAGTTAACCCTTAGAACCCTTAGCCAGTCTCAGAAAAAGGAGAAAACTACACACTCTTTTACACACTTAATAGAAACATATTTCCAATAACATACTCCAAATTACTATTTGTGTTACTAGGAATTTTCTTAACTGTAAGTTATTTATCTATAGTATTCTGTATATACCATAGGGATTTTATTGGATTTATTTAGACTTTGTATTTTGTATTGTTTTTCTCTCTGTGTGCCTGTGCAGTTGTAACATTTTCCTCCAGGATCAATATAATTTTCTGAGCTGACCTTTGTTACATAGAACCAAGTTACTGTTGTTTAAAAAAACGTAATAGTAATCACCGCTACTGGGGTTTCAAAAAGCGCCTCATGCAAATGGCCATAATGAACAAAAATGCCCAATTTTCTTAAAAACAAACAGAAAAAACACAAGATCTTTGAACTTTGGAGAACTTTCAGTACAGTCCCACAGAGGGAAGGGGTTCTGGAGAGCGGCCAGGCCTTTAACGGTTTCATCCCATTGGCTGGCACTCACATTTACATTTATGCCGACACTTTTATCCATAACTACAGGGGGCAGTATCCCTGGAGCAGCTTGGTTTTAAGGGTCTTGCTCAGGAACCCAGTGGTGGTATGCTGAAGGCAGGATTCAAACCAATGACCTCCAGAGACAAGTATCCTACCCACTAGGTCACCACCAAACAAGTGGTTACAGGTGACTAATAAAAATATTTTCTGTAAATGAAGGCACTCGGATGGTGAACATGTTGTAAATGTATGTGTTAGCACAGAATACTGAGTGGAATTTGAGTAAATATGAGGTGAGTGGCGGAGGGCCGCACCGAGCACGGTGATGTTGGCGGTGGCCACGGTGTAGTTTCTCGTGCCGGGTGTTGTCGCTCTGCAGACGTACACCCCGGCGTGCTGCCTCTTGATGTCAGAGATGAGCAGGTTGCCGTTGCCGAGCACTTTGGTGTTGTAAACATCGATAGACTTGTGATCCGCACGACTCCAGGAGATCAGTGGCTTAGGGTTTCCTACCGCCACACATTCCAGCAGAGCGCTGGCGTGCGTCGCCACCGTGACGTTCTGCGGCCCGGCGATGATTTGCGGCCGCTGGGGAATTCTGACAGAGGGAGCTGGAGATGACAACGATTTGAATGTGAACAAAAACAACAATAAATTAGCATTTGTAGTGATAAAACAAAAATCTTAATACAGGCTAAAATACAGGTTTTCTTGCTCACCTGGCGTAACGGTCAGCGTTGCTTCCACACTCCTTCGACGGTTGGCGATGTTTGCCGCCACACATCGATAATTCCCAGCATCTCTTTTATCTACTCCCTGAATCTGCAGCACTCCACTGGGCAGCACTGTGATTCTAATATTCACAGGAACACAGGAAAACTCATTAACAGAAGTGAAACACTGTTGAAGTCTTCTGTCCTTCAAATATTTTTTCAACCCTTCAGTGGGGGGGTTTAACAATTCTACTCAATATTTTTGCTCTTGTTCCAGGGTCCCTGTTACTTTGTGCTGTGAATTGTTCTTTTATTCACTTCAATTGCGCTGCCTGACTGCAGAGCAGCTGAATATCTCCATGTGCTCTGAAGAGTTCTTCGCTCGCTCCATCAGTTGGTGCATTAGAAGTTCAGACGCAGCCTGAGTTCATTATGAATCAATTGTCAGATTCAAGATTCTTTATTTGTCACATATAGAGTTATACAAGTACAACGTGCAGTGAAATGGACCCCAAATCACACCTATGGCTGTGCAAATTTCCAAAATAGATCACCTAGAATTACTCAGATGTGTAAAAGTATATATATATAAAACTCTAAGTGTAAAAATGGCAGCATATCGCCTGTTATGTTGAATCTCCATTAACCTGCAGTTAGACTGTTAATTGCCGAATGTTCCGAAACACTGGTGTGACGATACACTTCAATGGAAAGTAGTCAGGTGGTGCGACCGTGTGACGCTACACACAAAAGAGTTAACTGCAGGCTAAAACTATGTAGTAAAACACTAGCATGCATTAAAGAGTGCCATTCGGAATTCAGGTGCTTTCAGTCTTTCAGGTGCTGAAGTGTTTACCTGTCAGTGGCCAGCGGTAAAGTGACTCTGTTAAACTCCCAGGTGATGATTGGTGGGGGTGTGGCACTGATTTTGCAGGTGAAGCGTGCGACAGAACCCTCCGTCACCACAATGGAAGAAGGCTGCCGTGTGAATGTGGAAATGCCTAGACAGCAACACATAAAGATGCATTAGATATAATAAGCCAAGAAAATAATACGTCTTTCATTTCTGTTTAGTATGTCATTGACAGTAGGGTTGTTATGCATATCAACATTGCATTTTAAAAATGGGTTTGCAGGACAAGATACAATAATAATAAATATGTGTAATACCAGCCAAGGGTTTTTGCACACACTGACATTTTCTGTATTTGCATGCTACATTACTAAAAATACACTCAAGGGATGTAGTGTGAACAACTGAACAAAATAAGCAGAATGAATACCAGCACACCTTTTTTACTTATCTACATAAAATATTTAATATTAATAGTGCAAAAATGCCATTTTACGAAACGCATCATTAGACTCTTAGGCCTCAGACCAACTTTATTTCCTGAATGAACCCCACTGTCCTCTCACTACGCACACTTTAAAAAAAACTCAATACAAGCTGTGTTGGAAAAGCATATCCTTCCTTGTTATATGTCTTTCTTCCTTTTGTGGTAACAGCTTCCTTCCCTGAAGCCCCCCATGGACTTACAGTGTGGATCCATCCAATTTACACCGTACTAAAATCTACAACACACTGAAAAACAGTTCAGAGGTTTAAAAGTAATTAAAAGAAGAGAAAAACAAGGATTGTGAAGTCAGTCACACGGACTGAAAAAATGTGCATGTGCTCTGAAACAAACAGAAACATCTGTTGTTGCCTCACAAAGTCTTTGTCCTGGACAGGGGTGAACCAAAACCATTGTGATATTCAAAGAGAGAGAGAGAGAGTGACAAAAAGAGAGACAGAGAGGGTCAGTGAAAGGTGATACGGTTGGAGGAGTGACTGTATCAGATGAATGAGAAGTGAGAACCAAAAGGTCTTTAGATAAACATCAACACGTCGGCGCGGCCCTTTTGGTAACAACCGTCCTGTTTGTGTTTGTACATGTTTGTGTTTGGGTATGAGCTCTAATTCACATGTTAATCATCTAATCACAGCTATTATTACACTTTACTGACCTTCTTATCGCTCATAGCACCAAAATCAACTATTCTTTATATAAATGCAGTTGTTTTTTGGACATTTTATTAAATATGTTTCAGCTAAAAACAACACAGTAAACAAGTAGATAAAGAACAGTAACCCATAGTAAATAAAACACAGCAAACAAGTGTTATTTATATGGATATTTGTGGTTATTTCTATGTTACGTATATGTAGCAGACCATTTACTTCCACTTTGACTTTTTAAATGCTATCTTTTAATCAATTAAAAAAATCCATCGGAAACTATATGACTGTCATTAGGTTTTATATCACTGATGACCTGATGACCTGGTGAGGGCATGGTGTATTAAAGCCATAAAAAGTATCGTTATTTATACTGCAGACACTGTCAATTAGATTAATAATTAAACTGATTAAATAAGTAATCATATCGACAGTTTTAAACTGCAACATGGGGAATAATCTTTATTAACATTAAATTTGTAACTATAAATACACATTCGTTAGATCTGTGACGTGTCGGTTTTCTCCCTTTCAGTGACACACAAAAGCTAATAGCTCTCATGTGGAGAATGTTAAGAATGTTAAATGCTTCTTTGGGCTAACTGTGTTATGGTTATACAAATAAGAGGCAGGTATTTCATTCAGTAGGCATTTCAACATCTACCACAGTCCATAGTGTCTCATCTACATTTAAAAATAAGCAGAAAAGTGGCAAGAATAAAAGCATAGTCTTCCTGAGAAGAATGGAAAAACCTCACGCATGCTGACTGCCCATGATCAATTCATTTTAGATGTAGAATTAAGATCCTTTCCATTCTTACTCATCTTTCAGTTTGTTTCTCTCCACCAGTTCTCACTCTCCCCTTCCCACTCAGTTCAAAACCATGTGCAAATTAGCACCTAGCCACATGTCGCCCTGTTTCACTGCTAATGCTCTCTGTGATGAACAGGATCTGAGACCCCCTAGCCTGAATTAACACCCCGCCGATATCGGATTCACGTCATGTCGTTTACAATCAAAAACGCAAACAAACTATTCAACAAGTAATGAGAAAACAAATGGGATGCCATCCTGAAGTCACAACTCAAGTGTAAGCAAAGTGAAATCTTACATGATAGACATGAGGAAGAAAATGTGCCTGCTGTTTATTGGATCCAAGGAAAGTTGCTGTTGATCCAGGTCTTCCTGTCCAAAGCTAGATGTTTATTTAGTAATTAAAACACATTCTTTCTATTTCTGTCCATATATATATATATATATATATATGTGTGTGTGTGTGTGTGTGTGTGTGTGTGTGTGTGTGTGTGTGTGTATATACAAACACCTCAAAAAACCCTCTCGCTTTCTC
>JBBPCY010023149.1:0-14681 GCA_037974405.1 Brachyalestes nurse | reverse complement strand
GGGGGGGTATTCTGACATGTGGCTGGAGGAAATCCTTTTCTAGTCGACACATTTTTCCATCTTACCTAAACAGACACACACACACACACACACACAAATTCTCATGCTGACACGCTGCCCATTTGGAACCCATTATATCCCAGTTACATGTGCTGCATCCAGTTCCACCAACCAGTCTGGACGTGTTTAGCCTGGAACACGCTCAGCTTTATATCAAAGCCAAATTAAGCTGCAGGATCAGACGCTGATGATTCATGAGGGATTTAGGTGCTGAGGTTGTTCTGTGTGTGTGTGTGTGTGTGTGTGTGTGTGTGTGTGTGTGTGTGTGTGAGGCTACATTAGAGTCTCTGCAGTGTGTGTGTCTCTGTGAGTAGTAGGGTTCGTATGGGGAGCAGGCAATAGCCACGGTGTCATTCCTCTAATGACCACCAGGAGGCAGAGCACACTGCCTATAACAAAAGAACCAGATGGAAGCTCTGCAGAAAAAATGTGCAAACTAGAGCTCATGTTCCTACACTTAGGACCCCCCCTAATTGTGGAACATAATTTATTGTATCATATATTAATATTTTATTCTTGCATACAAAAGAGTCTGATGTCACTTAGGGACTCCAAAGCTTCAGAAACTGCTTTACTACATATCCCACAATGTATTTTGTTTCAAGATCTAAAATGAGCAGTTCGGAAAGAGATCCAGAGTATCCCACATCCCCCAGATGTGGTGATCATCTGAGACATGTACGAAGCTTCTTCAGTTCAGACCTGTAGCTACTAAAATAATTAACGCTATAAGTCACCTAAATCTTTTAATCCCCAAAATGTAAACCTTTTAATATCTGTGGTTTCGAACACAGTGTGACTTACTCTGAGCTGTAAAAATGAACTGTTCTTCTTTATTAAGGTGGATTGGACTTGTGGACATGGTTTAGGATGCAGTGTGTCTAACTGATTTAATACATCTTGGGTGAGAAATGTTGGTCCCGTATGAATATTAGGTGCTTATCCTCTCTGACTGAAGGACTGTTAAAAGGAAGGAGTCTCTAAAAGAAACAACTGAGGAGAGGGGTAGGAGGGAGGGAAAGAGAGGGAACAAGTTAAATACATCTGGCATGCAGTCATAGGTTGCACATATGGAATGATGGATAAACCAAACCCACATATCCTTCTCTCTCTCTCTCTCTCTCTCTCTCATTCTCCCTTTTCCTCTTCTTTTTTCACTCTTTCCCTCATGGCCTTCTCCTTTTGGGTCAGTTTGGGACCCCCACCTCCACCCACCCATAGAGACCCTCGAATTTTCACACACACACACACACACACACACACACTGGTGAAGAAAAGAGACAGAGTGGAAGAAGTGATGAATCCCAGACAGCGACAAATGTAAAGGAACTTTAGATGACAACAAATATGAGGATTAGAGATAGAGAGAGAGAGAGAGAGAGAGTGTAAAAGAATAAAAAAACAGATAGATTAAGAGAGGAAGAGAAAGAACACGAAAACTCTGTCCACCAATCATGTTCAGCCCCGTCTGTGGTGTGTGTGTCTGAGTGTGTGTGTGTGTGTGTGTGTGTGTGTGTGTGTGTGTATCTGAGGTCAGCTGTGACTCAGTGTTTGATGGGGGAAAACGTGAGCAAAGAGTTTGGCTTTTCTAATCGCCACCACTGAGATATCTGTTTACATGGTGTGTGTGTGTGTGTGTGTGTGTGTGTGTGTGTGTGTGTTTTCCCTTCTCTTCCCTTACATGGTTAGTCCTATTATAGTTCCATAATTTTCCTTTTTGCAGTTGTGTAAACAGTGCACATTTCGTCGTTTTTGTGTTCTGATGCTGGGACGCTGGGAAAACTGTCACCACTGTCCTAAATCTGAACATGCTGTCACCTTTAAGATGCTGTGTTTAAACCTAAATAACTTTACAGCTGTCTGATACATCAACAGTCTTTAAGTCCCACCTTAAACAGAGGAAGTAAAGCATTCCAGCAACATGCCATATGTAGTACTGTGTGTGGTAAAGCCTTGTGAAATTCGGGATCTCCCTTAGCAAAAAGTAGTATACTTGAAGTTAATTTTATTAAGTATGTTAGAGTATAAGAATAGCAAGTATATGGACCATGTACTTGTAGTGTACTAGAAAGTATACTAATTTAATACTTCCTCTGACTAAATTGGAACATTTTTAAGTTTATAAAAGTATACTTTAAGTATACTTTATAAGGTCATTTTAAGTTTACAAGTTATATAAGTCCTTTATACTTATCAGTATAAGTCAAGTATACTTCACTATACTATTCTTAAGTATATAAAATATAGTATATACAAAGTAAACTTATAAAATAAGTATACTCGTAGTACACTTGAATAAACTACTTTTTGCTAAGGGTAGTGCAGTTTGCAGAATCAAGTCTATTCTTGAAATCAAAGTGAATAATAAATCAAGATTGTGATTTTAATTACATTTGTTAAATTACAGTTCTACTGCAATGTACTGCAATGGAGACTAATTTTAATTATGATTAATATTCAATCACAATGTGATTGCCAAAATGATGTAAATCACTGGTTTTATGTTCAACAATAGACAGCATATTAAACACCTGTAGGCACAATAACAACTAAACATACAAATCTGTTTCTAACATAGTATTTTTTTCTTAAGTTTAAACAAAACAAAACAAAAAGAAAAAAAGTCTTTAGTGTGTGTGTACGGTAACCCCTGAAAATTTGGGCCAGTGTGTTACAAATCCACTGTTCCTTCTGCTTAGATCACATGGGAGAGGCTATAAAACTAGGATGCTCTTCTCTTCAGGAACTTCATCTGAGTTTAGCCTCTGAGATGAGAGGGGTTGTTCTGGTTCTGCTTGCTCTTCTCACAGGGGCACCCAAGCCTCACCATTCAACATCATATTTGGAAAAACATCAAAATGTTGATATTTCAGTGGTAAGAATTGTACAAGTGTTCATTGAACATGAATGCAGACAGATTAACAGAGAGAAACATGGAAGGTGAGTATGATTTTAAATTGTGATGATTTAATATCACAGTACTCTTTTCCCATTAAAGATAATGCTTGTAACTTGAACATAATATCTATTTTTCTAAGTAAAGACAAAAATTACAACATAGACAATGACTATCCTGTGCAAAGGCAGTACTTGGTTGTATGTGACAAGATAGAAGAAACTGGTACTATACTGAATTAATAGTGGCATTCATGCATTATGTGCATTCTTTTATTTCAGCTACTCCCCGACAGAACATTGCAATGTACTGTGTGTGGGAGAGGTATGCAAGGTGAATATAGTGTTCCTCCAGTGTGTCTTCTCAGAAGGCCAGTTCAAGTGTCTCTATGTGTTTCGGAACTGGCATGCTATAAGTGGCCCTCTCCCATTAGAGCACATCAAAATCATAGAGCGACTGCTTGTCTTGAGAAACAACTCTCCACAAAAGGCATGTATAGTTTAAATAGGTTACTGCATTATATTTTTCAATATTTCTTTATTGTTATTTCATTTTCTTAAAATTCATTTTCTAATTCTACAGAAACTGGATTTTGGCCTTATAACATTTCAACCTCTTTCAACAGGTTTCCAGCTCCGTTTATTTTTTTCATGCTTTACGAAACGTCATTAGATACACTGGAAGCAAAAATGTATGGGTCTTGGTAATGAATGAACAGCTGAAACATGAGGATTGCCATTGGACAGAAGTAATCTATATGATAAATGAATCCTATATTCAGAGACATACAAATATCACAAACTGCATGTGTTTATCTTCTGCTGCCTCTTTTATGACTGGAGAAAGATGGATTCATTCAACAATCAAAATGTGGCTCATGACTGAGAAAACCAAAATGCCAAATGAAGCTGGCTTCACAATATCTGAGTTCCCATGCCTGACTGAGATTTTACTTACTCTGAAGCTGCTGCACAGATCAAAGAATGGTTTCATCAGAATCTTTTGGAAGGGCATGTTCTACAGCAGCCTGTCTGCCTCTGCTTGTGCGTCTGCAGCTGTGCTCTGTGGCTGCACTCTCAGGCAGACTGGGTTTACTGACCCTGTGGTAAATGAAAGCAGAGAAATCTATGAATATGCTTGCACCCTACACAACAGCTTTGTCAGATACAAGGTAAAGTTAGTAATAAAGTGATTTTATGTAAATTCCTCCAAAGCTCTCAAAGTAGAGACTATTAAATTGTTGTTAAAGGAAATAATTGAGAAATTAAATAGATATATAGGAATGATACACTGTATTATACTGCATTGTATTCCACTGAAGTTTCTTAATTTCTTATGCATATTGAACTGCTCACCAAAGGAACAAACAGATGAAAGTCAAAGAACAGAAAGATGCTTACACTTGTCTGCCTTCAAAGCCACAAGGTGCCAAAAAGGTAACAATTTTATTCTATTTTAAAGTACAATAATAAACAAGTTACTACCAAATGAATTCAGACAGATGTTCTTTATTTCTGTTTAGTGGCCACAGAAGATATTTCACACCTACTGAAAAGCTTTGCAGGAATTATGGGACTGTTGACAGCTATGTCGCTATTTCTTTTCTGTCATACGCCAGCTGTGTCATTGTATCTTTTGTGTCATATACCAAACGTTATTTTCATCAGCTATCTGCAAAGATACACTCACAGCTACAGCACTAGTAACACCAAACTGAGTTTCCTCTTGCTTTTCAAAATGTCATGGTGCTCTCACAGTCCACTTACAGTCTCTGTGCAAACATCTGGCTTTTCTTGCAAAGTCTGCTACACTGTAGTTGGGATCTGCTTAAATCTCTGCATCTTCTGTGCTCTTGGGAAAACAACAGCAGTGTTAATGGCTTTCAGGGCCACACTTTCAGGCAGTAATGTTATGAAATGGTTTGAGCCTCCACAGCAAAGACTTAGTGGTCTTGCATTAATTCTCTTCCAGGTCTGTACTTGGGTGTTTTGGTTAATAATGCATTTTCCCTTCTTCAACTTAAATATGAATCACAATCAACAAAGAGAATAAAATAATAACCTTTGGGCTGCAAGCAACAAAGGATCAGGGCTGTGTCTTTTTCTTTTTAATGTAGTTTTAACCCAAATATACTTTAATGTAGCTTTATATTTACCAAAACATACCCGTATTCATCTGCATGACAGCATGGACACTGTTCATTAATCATGGGATACAACAATGTTTTTTTTTTTTTACAAGCAACCAGATTATAATGGTGGGTTTTGAAATGTATAAACAAAAACAACTCAAAAGGTGTAACTAACCACTGATAAAATAAAGGTTTACTACAATGCCTCACAGCTGTCTTTCACAAATTAGGTAAAATAGAAAAGAAAATGGTCTCCCTTCAGCATCTAATCACACTCATGCAGCTATAAAGTCCACACGGATGCAAATGTAGTCTTATAATTACCAATATACTGTAGCAAAATGTTTTGCTTCATGAAATTAAAACAGACAGATTTTTCCTCAAAAAATCATTTTTAATATCACAGAGAAATGCTGATACCCACACAGGATCTTATCTCTGTTCTGCTTACTTTTGTAAGTCACATATTACTTCCAGCTATATGCTTGGTGACTATGTCTTATCTACTGTATAACCCTGCATATTAATTACTGTGCACAAAAGGCCCTGTTCAGAAGCACTTCATCATATAGCTGATTGTACTGTAAAAATTTTACAGTCCATAAAAAAAAACTATTTTCTCCATTTGTACAAAATGAAAACTTTCTAAAACAAATAAAATCACAGTGCAACGCATGTTAAAATCAGAGAGATAAAGTTAGGTATCAAGTAGGTAGTAAACAAAAGCCACACAGCTGCTCTCTGGCCAAAGTGTGAATAAGTCGTCCACTTATATTTACATTCTTCTGTACCTGGAGGTACTTTTAAAGAGTATTCTACAATATTTACAGTCTGAAAAACTGACTTAACTTTAACAGACCTCAAAAAAGTTTACAATATAAAAGTAATACAACAGACAGTGACATATCTTTTTCAGAACAACAACTGCTTGTACTTAAATAGTCCAACATTGTGACTTAAGTAATACAGTCTGTTTTGGCATGTGGATGTATTTCATCGCACTTCACAAGCTCTGACTGGTATAGAAAGGATATTCACAGGAAAGGCCTGACTGCAGTTTTGACTCTCTTAAATCTCAGAAAAATCAGTATTCCAGTTGGTTATTAAAGGACTTGAAACTAAAATTAATTTTAGTGGTTTGAGATTGTAATTCTACATTTAATAATTATCATGCAATCACCTATTTGCTGATATGGAAAAAAGAAAACCTAAGTGGTACACTACCATGGTACAACTTCACACCTACTCGTAGGCCATCTTCAGAGTTCACATGTTTCTTGTTGACCTTGGAAGCAAATGTCAGGACTATCGTGCACTGCAAAAAATGATTTCTAAGAAAGTAAAAAAAGCCTTATTATGTGTCTTATTTTTGGTCTAAATAGAAAAATAATCTTGCCAAGCATGTTTTACTTAAGAAAATTATTTTAAGAAAATATATCTAACTTTTTCTTAATAAGATTCTCCAGCTAATATCAAGCTGGGTTTAACCGGAAACAAGGTATGGTAAGAGTTTGCAAATTATTCCAGCAATGAAACAAGATTGTTTTCCTTATTTTAAGACTGAGATCAGTTCATTTTAGATAGCATATGTTGAGGTTTTAAAAAGGTTTTACATTTAAAAAATGCTAAAAACAAGAATGCTTCTGCTGCCTTGATTTAAGACAATCATTTATTTTATTATCTTGTTTTAAGAACATGTACTCCCGTGAGCCTTTGCGGACCAGCATGAGTGGCCAGTTGGCTGTTTATGTGTCTCTCTTCTGAAAATGTTCTCTAACCGGACCTCTTTAAATTTTAGTTGAATACCCCTGCTCTAGAGCGTAATCTACCAGAGTGTAGTGATGGACGAGAGGGGTGGGGGTTAATGGAAATAGGAGTTGTACTGGATTGTGCCTGTGGGGGGCGCAATACACCCTGCCGGGAGTCTGATTAATTTAAAGCTTTGAAGCTGGTTAATAATCGGAACTTCCTTGTAAATAAGTGTGTCATCTTCCCCCTCACACGTTCGCCTCAGTATCTGAATTTGAACTTTTATTGATAGCTTGATATAAGATTTATAACTATCAGGTCTTAAAGTCAGCTAATTTAAAAAGCGTATTATAAGATTCTTCTGCTAGTTATTCCTTATTTTAAAACATACGTTCTTATACTCAGCTCTGTAGCGTTTCCTCATTTTAAGCAATTCTGGCTTAAATAAGTGTCATTTCAGTGCTTGTAGTAAGCACAGTTTGCTACAATTCTAGCATTTTTGTCGAGTTTTAAGGCACATTATGATTTATTTTAGTTGGTAGACTTTTTTGCTAGATTTAAGAATTCTTGCCAAGAATATTTTACTTACCCCATTGGCAGACAATTTGACTAGTTTTAGGAATATTAAGCTTATTTCTAGAAGGGCATTTTTTGCAGTGATGCTACTTGTCCTTTATTATGCTGTCCTGTATTATTCTCTCATAAAATACTGTGGATATACAATTAACAGTTTCTTTAAATAAAATAATTTAAATATTAGTTATTGATGCTTAAATAATTAGGATAATTGCAGCATGATTGCAGGATAAAAAACTACAGGTCTGCTGCCCGACCCAAGGCCAATGGGCTTGTCCAAATTTTGCTGTTTGGTCTGATTTATTGCTATGGTATTTGTAAAAGATATACTAAAACATGTATATATTTCTTTGGTCTGATTTATTACTATGGTATTTGTAAAAGACATACTATAACACACACATGCCAATGACTTGGGTTGAGTTTGGATTTGTTGTCTAATTGTTGTTAGTGAGATTTTGTGTATTTAAGAGATTTTGCCCATTTTTTTCTTGTCTCTCCCTCTTTCCCTGCCTCTCCTGTCTCAGTCCCAGACACATTCCTTTTAGTGCTCATACTTATCTCCCTCTCTCATGACACTGATCTTATGGAATTGTGATGGAGTTTGAGGAGTTGGTGAATGTTTCCTTTATTGAAACTAAGGCTGACAAAAGGCATAATAAACACAGTGAAATCTCTGAAACTCTGCATCTTCAGTAATCCACCCAGTGTGTGCAAGAGGGTTAGTGTTCAGGGCAGATCCGGGTTTCAAGTTTAGAAGTATCAGTCAGGCTCGGTTCGGGCGGATCTCCAGGTCATAGGAATAAGTACGTTTTGGGCTTCAGTGACATATCTGATTATATCAGACCTCTAATGGGAACTGTTTTAATCTCCCTATCTAGAAAGAATTAATTAATTATTTCATTTCATATATAACTTCTGCAGAAGTACTGGCACACCACAAGATATCAGGTGAAGAAATCCCATCAAAAAATAATGATGATGAATTATGATGTTCCTCAGACATGGTTTGAATAGTAAACATGCTTTTACAGGGCGTCCATGTAGGCTCTCGAAATACAGCAAGCATTTCTGCAGTGTGAGCTTCTCCAGGGCCATCTGCCTGTGGGTCATCTCCTAAAGGGTGGAGAAAACACTGTTTATCATCCAGTGTACCATAAAACACTATGGTTTAGTCAGCATGAACAGAACGGAGCCACAGATGGCCTAACCTTCATGTTGTCTGGGAGGCCCAGGGCTTGCCGTTTCTCCCTCAGCCTCTTCAGCAGTAGGTCCACTGTCTCCTCCAAAGAGGGCATGTGCTGATGATGCTCTGTCGCCTCCTGGAGCCCACTGGTGTACTTGCAGATGTTGGTGGACTCACCGCTCTCCTGACCTTGAGACTCTTCCACAGACTGCTTTAGCTTCAAATCTGAATAGGTGAGGAAAACAAAGTCATATAAAATCATTCTAACTGTCAGATTAGAGATGAGCTTCATGGTGCCATCGGATTTTACATGCTGTTATTTTTAGTAAATTAATTTAAACTGTTTTTGGAAAGCAAGATTGGGTTATGTTTATGATTGTTATGTTCATAATCTATGTTTAGATTATGGTGCACATCGCCTTTTTTGAATAGTGGGTATATAGCAAACCGCCAGTGTATTACCTACACCCACCATACCTCTTTGAAGATAGTGATAATAGCCTGTCTGCTGCAACCTCTTAACCACCCCCTACTCCACCCAACAATGGAAAAAGACCTTTCCTAACCAGTGATCTTAGAATTTGACATTTGTTACATGATTGATTTTTCAGTCTAAATTCAGTAGGGTTTGAATCAGCTTTTAGGCTGCCTTTTTAGTAGGTATTCTTCTTTTTGGTTTTCATGAACAAATATTTTTTGAGTGGTGGACCAGCTGACCACTAGGATTTTCAAAATTAAAATTAAAGCACATAGCATTTACCTTAATTTATAATGTACTACAGTAATGCACTGCTTAACACTGCATATCCATCACAGCATAAAATTGCATACCTCACTGTTGAGGGGTGTGTATCTAAAACACAATCAACTTGACATACCCAGAGTGGAAATGTGGAAAGGTCCGTGGGCTAGTGCGGTGCCACAAGCAGAATAATATTTATCTAACTTAATTGTCTTACATCTTATATGTTAATATCCAGGTACAAGGTAGGTGTACAGTACTTAAAAAACAAACAATTCAGTGTAAAATCAGTGATGCAGCTGCTTATTGGTTACTAAAGGGGATTGCAGACAAAAATGGCAGGTAGAAATCACACCCTCTAGCCTTCATC
This sequence comes from Brachyalestes nurse, assembly GCA_037974405.1. Classification (NCBI taxonomy): domain Eukaryota; kingdom Metazoa; phylum Chordata; class Actinopteri; order Characiformes; family Alestidae; genus Brachyalestes; species Brachyalestes nurse. The sequence goes on along the minus strand of JBBPCY010023149.1, from coordinate 4,971 downwards.
CATTTTTATCTATATATGTTAATATGTGGTCAGAATTGCTTCAACATAAAGACATGGACATTTGATGGCCTACCTTTGAGCTGTTTGCGAGACTTGGCCAGTTCACTCATGAGCTTGAATATTTCTGGATTCACTGACTTATCATTGTGAGAGGGCTGCAGAAGAGAATAAGAGCATTAAGAACCTCCTTCAAACACCTGCACATACACATCATGCACAGCTTACACAAACGCACATATGCGCACACACATGCCAATTAAAATCATCTGTGTGGAGTTTCATTTAGGTGCAGTAACACTGTTGACCAGCAGAGAGGGCAGTAAGACAAAGACAACAAGTTGTCTTGTAAAATTGCTCATTAGCAGACCAACTTTCAGGTAGGTTTCACTGCATTTGTCCCTGCCTCTAAACTTCATATTATTAGATATATAACTAAAGGAAACCAATTCTTCCTAATGCTTCATTACTGCAGAACATTATTACTTACTTAATATTTTTGATACTGGGACATTAATGAATCCACACAGCTCAGGCATACGTAAATGGATTTTAAAACCCAGCTACAAAGGCTTAGCTAAGTTGTATGAACCTTATAGTTCATTTCTTGCTCAAAGCGTTCCTCGAACTTGTGTATTTTCCTCTTGAGGGTCTGGATGTGTTTAGTGAGTAGCAGGATGGATGGAGCATCCTTTGTATCGTCAGCAGTCACAGGTCTGACCACAGCACGAGGCCTGAAAGAGAGAGAGTTTGCATCCTAACATATGCTTACAGTGTATCCTAACATATACCTACACACATACATACACAAACACACACACACACACACACACACACACACACACACACACACACACACATGTGTGTATAGGGGTAAATGCAGTACATAAAGGTATATAATAATACATTTCATTTATAAGCGCCTTTCAGGTTATCCAGAAATAAAAGTTAAAGAATAGATACATTAAGAATCATTTTAAAATTAAATTAAGTAAATTATATTACAAATAAATGTTTTAAGTCCTTTTTTTCTTTAAAGCAGACAATGGATTGTGTTCTCCTCAGATGTTCAGGGAGGGTGTTCCACATTGGGGACCTTAAGCACAGTTAGTTTAAGCCACTCTCCGCGGGTACGGTGGGCCAGCTGAATATCGAATAACGGGTTTGTGTCCTCGAACAGACCCACCAAGTGAAGCCTCCCTGGCCTCCATGACGGCGGAGTTGTGGAAGCGTAGGTGGGTCTTAAAATCCTGAGCGATCTCACGCACCAGGCGCTGGAAGGGCAGCTTGCGGATCAGTCTCAGAGCCACGGTGCCGGGTCTGTAACGGTGCGTTTTACCACCGGTGGATTTGCGGGCGGTCTGCTTTGTTCTTGCCATACTCGCGAAGTGAGATGTTGTTTGCCACAAGAAAAAATAATATAATAGTAAAGTATATAGACTATACAATACTATGTATTGATCTGATGAATATTTGCAGTACATGTGCACAGTAAATTATAGCTAATGGTTAAAAGTTGTACAATACTGGTCAGCTAATACTTTGTCAGTGACCATGAAAAAGATCGGCCTATTTTTAAGCAGGTCACAGTGAGACAAAAGTTATGACTCTGTGCGTGTGTGTGTGCGCACACTTGCATGTTTACCTGAGCAAGTGTGTGAAAGGATTCTAGGTCAGTGGTGCAGTTGCTTTTGTAGGTGGTGTTTTTTAATGCTTGAAAACTAAAATAGGCTTCTCTCTGAAATTATGCATCACTACAAACCAAAAGCATATCTACACATGCTAGTGATACTAAAAGACAGATAAAGTTCCGAAACATACTGTGCTCTTCTCAGTCCATAAAGCAGCAAAACAGCCTTCAAATTCTATTGTGTGGTGTCACAAAAAAACAACACAGTTTTATATGTCTGCCGCCAATCAGAGCAAATCAGCAACCAGTTTACTACTGGATAAAGAAACGTTGAAAAAGGTGTCAAGTACAAAAATAGTTTTTACAACATAAGACAAGATATAATAAATTGACATCATTTATGTCCCTTTAAGAAAAACCAAGATATTCTGGGGGTTGTTTAAAGATTTGTGCATGCATATGTTCTTGATGAAATGCTGGAAGCCAATGATTCATCTTAGAAAAGGATCCATTAGGGCTTCTGGTTCGGGCCATGCTGGAGTAGGAGACAAGAAAGAAGAGCTCCGACCTAACTTCACTACATTCACTACATGACTCCAGTATCATAGCATTTATGTAAAACGTATAGCAAAACGTTGTGTATTAATCTTGAGCGTAATGAGCGGTAGAAGTAAAAATACATCAGCTCCACCAGCAACACGAACTACTATTGCTAGCAAGCTAGCTGCCATGGCCTCTCCTGTCAGTGAACACTCCTCCAAGGGTGATGGGGGAACTTCTATGAAGCAACTGGTGGAAGAACTGTCTTAACAGCGTGCTAGCCTCAAAAAGGACATCTTCATTCTGTTGGCCCTTTACAAGCTTCGGTGAAAGCTATAAGAGTCACCTGACTGCAACGGAATCACTAGCAGGGGAGAATTTTGATAAGATATTTGCAGCCGAGGCAGCCATCAAATCTCTGCAAAAACAGAATGCGACACTTCTGGATCGTGTTGAACAGATCTCATAGAGCTAACTTAAGGATTGTGAATGTTCCCGAAAACAGCGAAGGGGATGAGGACACTGTCATGTTCATGTCGAACATGCTGATGGAGGTTATGGGCAGTAAGGTTTTTGATTGTCCACCAGCTTTGGAAAGATCGCATAGAGTGGGCATAAAACCTGAAAAAGCTGGAAAATCTCCCTATCCATTTGTGGTGTGCTTTCAACATTTCCAGGAAAAAGATTGAGTGCTGCGATGGGCGAGAGCACAAGCTGAAATATAAGAATACTACTGTGAGAATATATCCGGATTATAGTGCTAACCTGTCTAGGAAATGGGCAGAATTTAACAACATCAAACAAGCATGGGCATAACAGGGGAATAACAGGTGGTGGCTCAAAGCGAGATGGACAGAAACAGGTTACTTTAGACTGGCTAGCGGACTTGAAACTCTGACCGAACGTCATGAATCTTCACCGAAATGGCAACAAAAAAGGACTAAAACATTGATATTGAGATGAAGCTATGTTGTGTTAAACTTAATTTGAGAGTTTATTCTACAGATTGATTAATTTGATTTGTGTCTTTTTGGAAGAGGAACTTGTTTGGTCAAGAACCTTGACTAGCGGTAGGGCATAGTTGTGCTCAAGCTCATTGTCGAAATGCTTTTGTCAAATGAAGCTCATATTGATTCATGATACTGGTTAATTTGGGGAAAATAAATGTTTCTTTTTTTACTTAAAAAGTAATTTCATAAAGGTCGGGTCTGGGCTCACACTTAGGTTAATGTGTGAAGTTACTGCCAAATGTTGTTGTGTTGTTTTGTATTATCATTTTAGAGGGTTCACCGGGACTTATCCACTGTCTGTTAGGGGCATGCCTGTTTTACTTTTTTCTCTCTCTCACTTAAGTCATGACTGTTACTACTGGTGACATTGGGGCTAGAATAGGAGTGTCGTCCACCAGACTGATCAGCTGGAATGTAAAGTGAATGATTGGCCAGTGAAACGAGCAGGGATATTCTCCCACTTGAAAAAATTAAACACAGAAATAGCATTTTTGCAAGAAACGCATTTAACTATGGCAGATCAAGTTAGACTAAAGAAAAATTGGGTTAGACAGACTTTCCATTCTGGTTTTTATACCAAGTCAAGGCGAGTAGTTTAAGAAGGTCATATTCACTCCTTCAAAAACAATCTCTGACCCACAAGGGCGATTTATAATAGTATCGGGTTTTCTTTACAATGCCCCAGCAGTGTGTGTAAGTATATATGCACCTAAGTAGGATGATGTGGACTTCAGTAAGAAACTTTCTACCTTAATACCAGACTTAAATTCACATAGGCTGATTCTTGCTGGAGATCTAAACACTGTTGTCGACCCAGCTGTAGATCACTCAAATCCTAAAACCTTAACATGTTCAAAGATGTCTCAGACTCTGTGTGAATTCATGGATCAGATTGGCTTTGTTGATCCTTGGAGCTTCCTGTACCCACTTAAAAAGGAATTCTCTTATTTTTCACATGTTCATCATTCATACAGTAGAATAGACTATTTCTTTTTTGACAAAGCACTCCTCCCTACTGTAAAGAAAGCTGAGTAGTGAATTGAAGTTGGTTTATTTATCATATGTACAAAGTACAGTGTACAGAACACAGTGAAATGCTTACTTGAATACCCTCTTCGCAGACAGAACATAGGACATAAGAGATATAAAGACAACGCAGTGCAGCCACAATAACTAATTACAGGCTAGGTTGCATTGTAAAGTGTCAGTGTATTATAAAGTGTAGAGGATTGTGTACTATAATATTTCACATAGAATGAAGAACAGATTTATTGCAAAGAGAGAGAACCACATTTACTGTGTGTTGAAAAGTCTGATGGCACTGGGGTAAAAACTGTTCCTGAATCGTGTTGTGTGTGCGTGAATTGTCCTGAGTTTCTTGCCGGATGACAGGAAAGTAAAAAGTGGTAGTGCAGGGTGGCTGGGGTCTTTCAGGATCCTTAGTTTTTCTGAGACAGCGCGTGCTGTAAATGTCTGTTATTGCAGGGAGTGGTGTGCCTGTGATCCTGAGCTGTTTTCACCACCCTCTGCAGAGCTTTTTTGTCCTGAGCAGTGCAGCTACCGTACCAGGATGCAACACTCCCCGTGAGGATGAACTCCGCAGCGCACCTGTAGAAGCTAGTGAGGACAGAGGTGGACACTCCAGCCTTCTTTAGGCGTCTGAGGAAGTGAAGTCGTTGGTGGGCTTTTTTGGTGACCACTGCTTCATGTTCTGAGGTTGGCACTGAGGGTGACTCCAAGGAACCTGAAGCTGCTGACCCTCTCCACAGCACCTCCTCCGATGTAGATGGGGGG
>JBBPCY010023130.1:0-14684 GCA_037974405.1 Brachyalestes nurse | reverse complement strand
CTATAGCACAACACAACCCTCTCACTGCCTGGAGAGACGCAACGCCACATACTACACTGCTAACTAAACTAGCTCGTATGAGTGGGTAGGGGGTGGGGCTGCAGGCAGCGCCCCCACAAGCGTGCAAGCAGGCTATGTTTTTTCATGACTAATAAGCTCTAAATATAATTTTATATTTGAGAAAACCCAAGTCCAAAATGGCATTTATTTGGTTATCTTATCAATATTTTAAAGCTCCCACAAAAATTCACAAATCATGTTTCCAGGGGAGCCCATGTTTCCAGAGTAGCTCATGACACCACTAGGGGAGCTATAGCTCCCCCTGCTCCCCCCTAGTTCGCACCCTGGTCCTAACAGTGTTGTAAAATCTATAAACACAACTAAGAAAAAATTACAAAAAATGAGTGTAAACAATTTGTTCAGAAGCCACGATAAAGGCTAAAAAATCACCAAACAAAGCAACACAAACGGAACACTTGTGCTTTGATAACTGTACTCCCTGACACATGTGTTGCGTTTCTGTATATTCTGCGTATTTTTCTGCCGCACACCACTAAAATAGTAAACTCGATATATCGTATGTCGAGAACTCGAGGACCCCCTATAGTGTGCTGACTGGGAATGTAGGCGGCGCAACTTGTTTTTGAGGGAGAGGAGCTGCTGATAAAATAAATACATTTTCATTGAAAGTGCAAGTTACTTAAGAATTGTAGGATGGGTAAATCTGATTACAAATTTTACAGAACATCCATTTTTATGTTCCTTGCTCATTAGGACATTAGACTGAATGACTCCAAGCCGTGAATCAGAAGCTAATTCATCTTGCCTTTCAGTAAATGCTGCCCATAATCCGCTTAACAATCTTTCAGTATATTTCTTCTCCATTGCTCTCTTAAATTATAAAGCAGCTTCAGCTGTACTGTTCTATTTTATTTTCTTGCTTCAATGTCCTTAGTTTAATTGGTTCTAAGGATGCTTCAATGTCAGCCCTTGGTAAATGGTGCAGGGGTAGAGAAAAAAACTAAAAATGAAGAAAGACGATGACTTGTTTTAACCCTATGATAAAAACTTTGTATGTAAGATTAACTGGAGTAAATACAATAATCCCCCAGTTTTACACGGATCAGGACTCGCGGATTCAGTCACAAGCGGATTTTTCTTGAGAACTGAAGTCATAGTTTACGCGGAAATGTTTTCGCACAAGGAGACCTTCCGACTTGCATATCTGGGCGGGGAAAGCATTCAGACACGTCAAACTCTTTCCAACGAGTGCTAATTTGTATTTTTAGTCCGAGTAGATCAGGTTTTATTATCCGAAAACTGTGTCCCAATACTTCTGTCACGCTTCCGAGTTGCATATCTCGGCGGGGAAATCACTCAGACACGTCAAACTCCACAGTTTGGTAGATCTTGAGGAGATCTTTCCAACAAGCCCTAATTTGTATTTTTAGTCCGAGCAGATCAGGTTTTATTTTCCGAAAACCGTGTCCCAATACTTCTGTCACGCTTCCGAGCTGCATATCTCGGTGGGGAGTTTAAATTAAAAGACGGGTTCACCTTGAAAAGAGGCGAATACGGGTTTACCTTTACATTTTTTAAGGGTAATGCATTAAACTGAGTTTAAAATAGTTAAAGCGTTCTGAGAGAGAGAAAGAGAGAGAGAGAAAGAAAGGGGGAGAGAAAGTCCGTGCGTGCGTGCTGTGCTAATGCTAACTCTAACGTTTTTTAAGCATTTCCCCCTGGGATCTCTTGTGTAAAGCACTGCATTTTATTACTGTAAATTAAAGTAAAAGTGGCAAATATGGGTTTAACTTTATATTTTATTTAAGTGTAATGCATTCAACTGAGTTCTGGGAGCATATTTAAGGGCATATTCAGGGTTTACACTATAAAAATGGGCATTTTTTGGCCTTTTTTTTTTTTTTTTTTACCAAAACACAACAATTACGCCATTATACTAATTGCTGTTAGTGCTACCATTACAGCCATTGTTAGCCTGGATTCAGCTGTTGTCCAAGAACTCAGCGTCTTCATAGGACTTGGTCACTCTCTTTGGAAAAGGTGAAGCGACATAATGTGTGGGGACATCTGAGAGATTCTATTCCGAATGGAGGGTGTTACTGGGCATGCAGCTTTTTTTTTCTCCACAGTGAAGCGGCCTTGTGTTTTTAGTCCCTTCGCTTTAAAGTAAAATAACAGACTTGAAAAAGTTAACTTTATTGATGTTAAAGCTACAGCCCCCCACCTTCATTCCCCTTGAATATGAGAGATTCTGGCTGACAGAATCCACAGTGTCATAACTCAAGATGAATCTGTAGTCTCTGAATTAGATTTGACAGCTGATTTCAAAGCCCTGATCCTCAGGTGTTTGAGTTAGCGAGGCGACCCAACACAGTCAGGGAAGAATTTGATGGATGACAGTTATACTTAGGTAATGATCAATCAGAATTTGTTGCTTTGCAGAAAAAAAGTTAGTAGAGAGAGAACAGTCAGTCTCTGCTGACACAAAGGCATTGTAATGAGTCTGGTAAAAAAGCCATGTGTTGCTCTTTTTTAAAAAAAAAAAAGATACGCCTCATGACAGATGTGCCAGTCCCTGATGGTGTAGCAGGGACAATACCTACTGTCCAGCTTAAGATAAATGTTGCAGAGCAATTTTGGATGGATGATCACAAGTCACCATTATTTTTACGAAGCAGGTTTGGCTCACGCTGCTTAAATCTCTCTACAATCTCCTGCAGAAAATCACTTTGCTAAAAACAAAAATACTCTACTAGCAAAACACAAACCAAACCCAAGACAGGATAGATCGCTCCGGTGATAGATCATTTTCAGTGTGGCATTCGAGGTTGAGTTAAGAGAAGCTTACATTAGCAAAGCTCTACAAGATACGCTAAAGTTAATCAATGCTCAGTTATATCTGGGAACAGAATCGAGTCATACGAGAGTATAAACTGGTGACACAAGCTAGGAGCAAAATGCAAAAGCATCAAAACAGCAAATTGCTGTTTTTGCATCCTTCACATCTGTTAAAACACAAATGCTGGCTTTGGATAGTTAATGCTATTGCTAATGTTTAAAAGGCCTACATAGCTAGTACTGCTGTACTCACGTTAAAACAGGGCAATAATGCATTAACTGCTAGGGGCACGGCAATCACTTGTCACTGCTGTCAACCTACGCTCGCTCTCTCTCAAAATGATCCACTTCACTCATGAATTACTTTAATTACAAAAATGATGTGGAACTAAACCCTCACTCTCTCAGCCAGTCCACAGGTTTTACCCAATATATTTACCCATAAGTGTCATAGCCATTATGTTTAAGGGCTTGGTCCTTTATGCTCAAGTTATCTTTGACATGGTAATTATTTAGATAGTCAAATAATCTTTGTTTCTGCAAAAGTGATGTCACACGTTATATGATGTGTCTTTGATAACTGTGATGATAACTACTGGTGATGCACTCACTGTTACAGATGCATTACAGTAGTACCTCAGTTTTTAATAATTTTATTACGAATATGTATCCTGATGTAGTTACATGCAATTGTATGAGTACCAACTGAGTGGTAAACTTACATCAGCAGCACTGTAATCTGGATGTAACAGTCAATACATCACTATTAGTTACTTTGTTACTACACTGATTGTGTGTATGTGAGAGAGAGAGAGAGAGAGAGAGAGAGAGAGAAAGCGAGTGAGAAAGGAGAATGAAACCTGTGGTTTTCACATTTCATCAGTGTTAGAGCCTAGGAAATAATGATGTAATTTGATGAGATGAACTGGGACACCCACCCTGTGTTAGTGAAGGACGATCAAACTGTGAATTGATGAATAAATGCTCACAGGCAGACACTTTTAGTCTATATTAACATTAGCTAGCATGTGAGCCCTTATGTTCACAAACTAGAAAAAGCAGATGCTTTATTTGGAGTCAGTCTATTCTTGACATGGCAACTGATGACCACTGTCCACCACTCAGGTTATGTTATGCAAATATTCATGCTCAAAGGATTGGGTTTGTTTTAACATTTTTTACATTTAAATTCTAAGGGTTGCAATTGCTATGGCTTAGTTTCTAAAAGAACTTGGGCAAAATTCCATTTAACACTTATCAATTATGAATTAATAAGAACAAAAACAATAGTACATGACAATAGACATAAAAAAACAATAGACAGGTTTCATAGATGGGATGTTGATAATCTGAGACTTAGGAAGAAAATGCAGTTCATTTTAAATCAGGATTGCTTAAATTAATTCGGCTTAGGTTTCCAGCCACTGCATCGTCAGAGATGGCTAATAAAAATACAAACTAGTGTCTTATCAGATTCTCTTTTTCAAATCTGTGAAGTGTTTTGATACATTATTCTGGTTTACAACAGTATTTCCATCCAAATTAATTAGTGTACAGGCTATTTGTGTTTATGTGTAGGATTTTGGGTGTCTCATGGAAAGCACACTTTTTTGGGAACGATTAAAAGGTAATAAATGTTCTGGTTTATAGCCACGGACCACATTTTAACCCAACAGCCATACTTTTGCCTAATTTCATTGGTTATACGGCATTGTCTGTTTCAGAATTGCTGTAAAGTCAAGCATAGCTTGGTTCTAGAGAAATTATGCTGAATGTGCTATTTGGCATGTTGGAGATGCCTTAAATGGAGGGCCTAATTGAAAGGCCAAGTTCTGCCTTAATCAGGCTCTCTCTCACTCTCTGTCTCGTTTCCAATCTTTCTAACTAACCTTTCCATGCTCTCCTAATTTGTCAGTCTCTGCTTTTTCATTACTTTTCTCCTGCAGTCTTTTATTAGTGTTCTCAGTACACTGTATCATTCGCACCAGCACCGAGCCTGACAGCCTCACTGACTCGTAGAATGTAATTGACCACCGAAACTACTCCCAAGGGTTCCTCCTAATTTCAGGAGTGTTTTAAAAAAACACTGAGCTTCAGTCTTAGCCTGTCCTGTAATCCAGAGGCATACGAAGAGCCACACAGCAATAAGTCAGTGGACTCTCACTAAGTGGTGCCAGTAACAGAAAAAACAAACACAGAGAGAGAGAGACAGAGAGAGAGAGACAGCATGAATGCATATGTGTGAGACAGAGGGAGAGAGACAGGTACAGAGAGAGAAAGCGAGAGAGAGAGAGAGAGAGAGTGCATGAATGAAAATATGTGTGTAAGAGACAGATGAAGAGAGAGAGGGAGAACGAAAGAGTGAGAAGGAGATTGGGGGCTGCCTGCACTTTTCATATTTCATCAATATTACTGCCAAAGAGATAATGATGTAATCTGATTTTTTCAGCTTATTCACTTCAGTTAACATCTGACCTGGTACAGCTGTGGGGCCAATTTCAAAGTGCTGTAAAATACCATTGAGAATGCTGCAAGTATAAATGGGCACATTCATTTTTTTCTCACTCTGGTTTGACAGGTTGGCCATTTGGAAGTCTGGTGTGCAAGTTGAGTGGGATGGTACAAGGAATATCAGTGTCTGCCTCTGTCTTCACTTTGGTGGCCATTGCTGTGGACAGGTAGGGAAACTGGTATGCATTTGTGTGTGATGTGCAATTGTTTTTCTGATTTACACATGCATTACACATTTAAGATGTGTCTGGTACAGCCAAATGGCACTTTTCTCACTTATTTTAACAAGTGAGAACAATTAAACCATTAACCAAAAATGATGAGTATTAGTCTGCAAACTCCGGTTCAGTTTTTTGATTATAGGTGTGGTTTTATGATGACAAGGGAATCGGTCATCTGTCTGTATCGATATTTAACTCTTCATAGATACTTCATAGACAAAACATTATGTCTTTTGCCAGCATATTTGATGAATAGATATTTAGTAGTGCCCTATAAATTCCTGACCAATCACAAAAAAGAACACCTTAATTATTGTGCATTTTAGTTGTTTAGTTGTGTGGTCAAACAAACTGACAGAAAAACATACCAATTATAAAATGGTCGTTTCTTGCTCTTCCCTTATATCACCTCTGTTTTCTTTGTATTCTCTCTTCCACCTCTTCTCTCTTTCTCCTCCGTTCTCTCTCTATCTCTCTTTCAGGTTCCGTTGCATTGTCTATCCCTTTAAGCAGAAACTGACCATCTCCACATCCACTCTCATCATCATTATTATTTGGGTCTTGGCCATCTCCATCATGTGTCCATCAGGCGTCATGCTCCAGGTCACCAAGGAAAGCCGGGTGTCCATCCTGCTGGGTGAGGGCAATGCCACTCAGCCCTTCTACTGGTGCCGCGAGAATTGGCCCAACCAGGAGATGCGAAAGATCTACACCACTGTCCTTTTTGCCAACATCTACCTGGCCCCACTGACTCTCATTGTCATTATGTACGCTCGCATTGGGATCACGCTTTTCAAGACGGCCGTTCCTGCTTCTGCAAGCCAAGCCGGGGCGTTTGCGTCCGGTTCTGGGTCAAGAAAAGCGAGTGGCTACGAGCGCAGAGCTCACACGGTTTCCCGGAAAAAGAAGCGTGTGATTAAGATGCTGCTGGTTGTGGCCCTGCTTTTCATCTTGTCCTGGCTGCCTCTGTGGACACTAATGATGCTCAGTGACTACGCCAGCCTGAGTGAGCACCAGCATCGTGTCATCAACATCTACGTCTACCCCCTGGCCCACTGGCTGGCCTTTTGTAATAGCAGTGTCAACCCAATCATCTACGGATTTTTCAACGAGAACTTCCGTCGAGGGTTCCAGGCCGCCTTCAAGCTGCAGTTCTGTTCAGCCCAGCAGGGCAGGAGGAAGTCTTACTCACACAGAGTACAGGGTAATGCAATTCTACCCACAAACCTGCACTTGACCAAGGTATCTGAATTAGGAGCTGGGAGCTGTAGACCAGGGCTGGGTCTGGTCCATGGAATTGGAATAGTGGGAAATGGGAAAAGTCTGGATGATAGCAGCCAGTCTTCAGGGAAGGAGAACCAAAAAGAACAGGATCTTATAATGGAGGATTTAGAAAAGGTGTGTATTCTGAATGCAATTCTTGCTTAAGTTATTTTTTACAGGCTTTACATGGTGACATTTTCAGACAACATAAAACTCTCAACCCTTGTTTGAAACGTATCCGCAAACATCTCAACATCCACTCTTATTGTACCACATGATCATGTCCAACATTTAGTTTGCACAAATAATTTTCTCCTCAGTACTTATGAAATTATATAATAAAAACTTGTATTATGAACTTATATAATAAAAACACAATATGTATTATTCTGGCTAGTGCACGTAGTACTACAAGTGCAGCTAATAGTGTACAACCACGGATGTTATGGCATGAGTGAAAAAATGTAGCGTTCTAAATGAATTTCATTATTTAATTACTTTGATTAACAGGTAAGTTGCATGGAAACTGTTTTATGCAACCTGTAACTGTAACCTGTATCATAGTCAAATCATAGCCAAACTAACAGAAGACATAAAGAAATGGCAAGCCCATGACAGTTTAGAAGCTTTAGTGACATAGGGAAGACAAAATAAGATGAAGGAACAACTGGTACCGTTCAAATAACTATTTATGTATATTGTGCTAAGTAATGCTAAAATGCTTGCTCTTCATAGCAAGTTTAATAAGGTGTACACCTACTTCAGTCCAAAATGGTGTTACGTCATTATGTCATGCTACCGCACACATAGAAATCAAATATCTTAAGAATTCACAAAATTACCATGCAGCTCCCTGAGGTGTGTACTGCACAAACAAACTTTGGAAAAAAATAGGAGACCACTGCAATTTATTTTTAAATCAGTGAGTGTGACAACCAGTCATTCTGCTTTATGAGGTACTGATCAATTAAATCTTATTCATACAACCACATATAAAAACACTGATAAAAAAACACTGCTGTAATCAAAACTCTCCTCTTGCAATGTGACCAGTTGGATGGTAAAACACGACTAGAAGTTCATCAGAGGTAATTATTGCCATTTTGTGTAAGAAGAGATTTGTTTTGTAAGTTCTGTAAACACTGCATCATTTCACTTATTTTGATGTATTGCCAAATTATGCTTTGCGGTACCATGTTTACAGTGTATAGCAATGGCTACTGCGGTCACGTAGCTGATAAAAGATAGTTGTATTCATCTGCAGTGAGATTCAGGACATTTCCTTGATAGCCAAGCAGTTGAGATCAGTTCCTATAGCCCCGTTACTGTAAGACTCCTCAAAAGTTCTCATCTGATCACCCTGGTTAGCAGAGGTGCTCACTCAGTCATTTCAATGAGGGGAAACTCAGATATCATGCATGCCATAACACTAACAGCAGCACAGTTATCCACATAACAAAGAAGTACAACACTCGAGTTAACACACCATTCACACACACATCTGATGCTATCAGTAGCCTGCTAACTGAGCAAATTGTTTAGGGGAGGGTTGAAATTCTCTGGGTGGGCAAAGAAGGAGAAAGGGGAGGGATCATTTCCCCTTATGTCGACATAAGGGGCTAAATTCCAGATCGGAATCTGCCCCTCTCCGGAGCAGGATGACCAAAGCACACTTTACACATATTGCAATTTCTAGCCACTGCAGGACCATAATCAGGCTAGAGGAACCTGTATTAATGTTAAAAAATCTCACAAAGTGAAATTGTCATGTCATGGGTCCTTTAAACTAAACCACAGATACACTCACCCAGCTGGTGTAGACACGTCAAAATAAGAGTTCATACAAAAACATGACAATAACACGTGCTCTTTGATTTGGCAAAAATTCACTTTTTTGGATTACAGATTTGCCAAAGGATTAATGTTCTGCTTTCCAAAGAAATTAACATTTGAAAAGTAATGCAATTGCTTTTTTTTGCAGGTTATGTATGACCTTTAAGAGGACATCAAAATTTCACAATTTCTCAAAGGATTTCTTTTTTCTTCCCATCATGACTTCAGAAAACTTGGTGAGCATTCCTGGTTACATTATACTTTGTAATGGAAATTGTGGTCTGAATGACCATGGAAGAATTCTGTTTTTTTTTCTGTTCGAATTTTTCAAGCGGACATGTCAGAGAAAGAGTGCCCCAACAGCTTGCAGCAACCAGGCTGTTACAGCACAATAACTGAAAGGCTCTATAAGTGGACTGATGCCAGGGTTGGAAAAGACAAGAATGGAAATGCCCATCAAGCTTGAAAACGCTCATCTCCTGTCATCAGCGTGAACTGCTGTCTGTTCGAGAAGGCCAGGCTGAAGAGCATATAAAGTAGCAGGTAAATGTAGGCTACTAGCACATGATGCCACTTCTAGTACATGTCTGTGGACAGCATGAATGGACATCTCTACTTGGAGAGACTGAAATCCACTCTCTCATTGATTTGTGAGAAAGAAGGAAGGTTTTGTTACTGCTGGCTTGTGTGGACCTCAATATTCTGATGGAGTAATGCAGTTTCTAACGGACCGGATCTTCAGTGAAAAGAATTTTCTGACATTGTCGAAAATGTTTCTCTCTGTCATGTCCCGGCTTGCTTGACTGTACTTATGAACCCACTGCAGTGACCTGCTGGAAGTGAAAGGAACCCTGCCAGAGCACTGTTTTCTAAGAAGCAGACCGCTGCCTGTAAGTTTAGAGATTTAACAAGCTCCCAAACCTGAATGAGTCATAAAATATGTCTAAAGGGGAAAGCTGTCATAACTGTCGCTGACCATTTAATCGGGCAATTATGGATGGCGCACACTTCTCTCTCTCTCTCTCTCTGTCTCTCTGTCTCTCTCTCTCTGAATCTCTCTCTCTCTCTCTCTGTCTCTCTTTCTCTCTCTCTCTGAATCTCTCTCTCTCTCTCTCTCTCTCAATCTCTCTCTCTCTCTCTCCCAATCTCTCTCTCTTTTTCTCTCTTTCTGTCTCTCTCTCAATCTCTCACTTTGTCTCTCCGTCTCTGTCTCTGTCTCTGTCTGTCTCTCTTTCTCTCTCTCTCTGTCCCTCAATTTTTCTCTTTGTCTCGCCGTCTCTATGTCTCTGTCTCTCTCTCTCTCTCTCTCTCTCTATCTACCTTTTTCTTTTTCACTCCAGAAATTCTCCTGGTTATTTTGTACATAAAATGTGACCTCATGCACACATAAAAAACATTTTTGCATTGTTTATACTGAAAAGATAATGTTTACATGTGTATGCATGGTCAGTTTACCGCCACTCTTTTGCTGCTAAAACAACACGTGTGATGTCTATTAAACAAGAGATTTATTATTAGCTGGAAAAGTATTGTGAAATCAAGGCCATGAATTGGCCTGTGCTATGCTTTCTGCATCTTGTACTTGTGTTGAACAGTGTTTGTTACAAATGATGTGAAAGGGGTCGTCCTCCTTAAGCATCACGTGTTTAATGTCCCAACCCCCAACAATGTCTACAAATGCTTTCTGACTGTTGTTCACGATGTTGAAGTGAAATGTTTTAAAGGTCCTCTCTGTGACGAGCAGATAACAGTACTGGGAACAAGGGTTACCTCGTCAAATTTGCTATGAAGCATTGTTTTGGTCTTGTTATTATGCATTTAAGCAACAGGCCAAGAGTTCCAGTGTTATTGTGAATAATATCGTGGCTTATTCAGGATAGCATACGACGTTGTGTGTGCAAAATAAATGTTAAAAAGTGAAGCAAAAAAGAATATTGAAATTGTCATTGAAACTGAACTGAACTGAAACTGTTACATTATTATTTCTTTCAAAATTTGCCAGATTAACCTGAGTGACTTGATCTCTAAAGCATTTAACTCATTTGCTGATTTATATTCTGTTCATATCTAATCACTCCAGTATGTTTAGTTCAGTCCCAACAGCTTCCGCCTGAGATGTTTGGTAAGGGGCAGTGGTTAAGAATACAGTGTCTTACAGGTCAGACATGATCTTCTAATGTTTTTATACTTTTGTGTCTGCTAAGGTAGCTGCACTGTAAAGGATGCTCAGTGGAATTATACCATCATTGTGAAAAATGTATGACCAGATAGTGCTGTTAGAAGTAACAGTTACATGAAAATGATCGATTCAGGAGTCCTTCTATGTGATCGGGTGGTGACTGTTGATTGCTCACATAACTGCAAGCTATTGGACCCGTGAAATAAAGCACAGTGAAATAAAGCAAGGGGGACGGTACCTTGCTCAAGGGTAAATCAGTGGTGCCACTAGCAGTCCTATAATTTGAACCTACAACCTTCTGATTGCAGGAGCAACTGCCTAACCACTAGGCCAACAGCTGCCCCACTGATTTTTACTCCATATTTTTATCGCTGCTTTCTGATTAACTTACCCAGTTTCCACCCTGCAGTTCGCAAAACTTCATTGCAAAACTTTATCAAGGTGAACTGCAATGTTTCATCAAAAAAAAGAGTACTTTGATTCTGATTGTAATTCTTTCCTGACTTGAATAACAGGAACATAAAAACCTCCTTTGGCATAAACATAAAATATAATTCTACTCAGCCATGAGGTTTCATGCAATTGATGCAATTCTTGGGTGATGCTCTGAATCTCTCTCTCTCTCTCTCTCTCTCTCTCTCTCTCTTTGTCTCTCTCTCTCCATTCTCCAGCCTCACTCTCATTATGATGAGATGCAGGCAAAATTCCAATGTCACTTCAATGTGAGAACGTATGGCAGTTCATTTTTGAAACATTTATGTCTACGCTTCTATATAAAGGGGGAAAAGGGCTCTGACACGGTTGCAGTGTATTCAGATTTTGTAGACAGAGGCTTAGTTCAGCATTTGTGTAGTTGAGTTGGCCCTGCAAGGCTGTCTTAAAGGCACATCAAAAGAGGCTTTGAAACTTTCAAACTTGGGGAATCCTCTTACTGATCAACAAACTCTTTACAAAGAGAAAAACTATATAGCCTCACCACCTTCACTGTCCTGTTGAGTTCAAGAAGTCTAAAGCCAGTGTCCATACAAACTTAAACATTCAGCCTTGTGAGCCCAACACTGTGAGTATAGTTGTTCTTATTGTTTTGCCATGCAATTCAAATGTTATTACATTCTTGTACAGTTAATTATATAGTTTTGATATGGTTTGCATTCATTTTATGCATCAACAGTCTGCACTACTGGCCTTTTCCAATAACATTGATGTAATAATTATATTAAATCTCTTATTCTACATATAAATCTGAATGTAGTATGAATTGAAAGTTTAGCTTGAGTACTACTTTGGAGTGCATTTCTTTGATTTTTTGTCACTTGCCGTGAAAAATACATGTCCAGTAAAGACACTAAACAGCCTTTGTTAATTATACAGTGAAATGACAAAAGCAAGAATTATTCTTGCTATTTTGTTACCTTTGAAAGCTGTTTCTATAAATAATTGTCAATACTGTTGTAAATTTTGGAGCTCTTGTTTTCAATGTCACGATGTATTTATGATCAATTTACATATGATAAAGTTTATTAACATGCTGTCTGTTGAGTCATAACTGATGTGAAATTTCAAACTAGTGGGACCTCACGGTACTCTTAAGTTTTATATCAACCAGTATTCTGCCAAGACAGTTAAACGCAAGCTGTCTCACTAACCAGTGAAGGAGTTAGACATATGGTTTGGCACTTCACAATAATTAAGGAGTATCAAAGTCCATATTTCTACATCATGAAACTTTTGGTGTGTTTGTTCAGTGTTCTTGTGCTGTTAAAGCATTAGCTATATTGACCCACGATGAGATCAAATATTGATTACAGGTGAGTTTAAGACTGTTTGGGTATGTAGCATATAGCATAAAAACCTGAAGGGATGCATTTGTCCCAACCCCCTTTTTACACAAAAGTTACACAAAGCTAAACAAGATTCTGTTCAAACTGTTACTGTATGACCTCCCTTGCTTTGAATTGTTTTTAATTGTAACTGACAAAGTAAAATAAATTAATTAAAAAATAATGTTTTGTTTGACATTATCTTCATTGTGATCGGTAAATATACAATTTGGTGATAAAATCTTAGTTGCTTAGTTGCTCTGCATAAGAGTTTCAGCCAAATGCACTAAAATAGAATTCACATATTATAAAAATATAGAAAAAAGAATTGCAGTAGACAGGCAACAGCTTGTGTGTTAGCATTTATAATTTTCAGGCAAAAAAGACAGCAGCGGAAAAGGAATTTAATAGGATTGGTATTTTCTGGTGTGCTTGCCAATCAACTTCATTCAGGCACTGATGTTGGCCTGGCTCACAATCTCCGTTCCAGTTCATCCCAGAGGTGTTGGATGGGGTTGAGGTCAGGACTCTGTGTGGGTCAGTCAAGTTCTTCCACACTGAACTCCTCCAGCCGTGTCTTTATGGAGCTGCTTTGTTCACTGGGACACAGTCCTGCTGGAATAGAAAAGCTTCTTCCCCAAACTGTCCTCAAAGGTGTTGTCCAGAATGTCTTGTCTGCTGAAACATTAGGATTAAGGGGTCTAAGTAAGGGGTCTAGCCCAAACCCTGAAAAGCGGGTGTGTCCCAATACGTTTGTTCATATAGTGTATATCTAATTAACTCAGTTATTTAATGCTACTGATTGCTGATTCAAATGTATCTTTTTGTCAAATCAACAATAAGTTGCAGATTTGCATGATGATAATGCATGTTTTAAATCGTCCTATTGATTTCTTTTGAAAACACATTTCTATGCATTTTTAGATGCACTGTGTTTTTATGTCTATTTTTCAAAGGTGTCCTACAATTTAAAAACCGTTTAAAAGCTATGTGTGCTTTATTATTGTTCAGTTAAAGAGCCTGTATCATGATGTAGTGTGTAAACACTGGGAAAGCATCCATACACACAGTCCACTCCTTATTTGGATGTCTGTATAGATGTCCATATATGGAAATTGCAAAAAACAGTCCATTTTGATCTATGATGTCACAAAAACACATTTGCAAAACTTAACCTTTTCAGTATGCCGCAGTTTAGCTCTGCCCACTCACACTTAAGGTTTTTAGCCCAGAGGCCCCATTCTAGACAGCCAATCAGAACAGAGCTGTCTTAAAGGCATGGCTTGATTTATTTGAAAAATTCGGAAATGTCAAAATGAAATATTACGTTTTTGGTGCATAAACTTGCACGGATGTTATAAATGGAAGTAAGTTCAAATAATTAAATGCAAGAAAATGTATAATATTTGGCTTTTTTATTGCTTGGCCTTTTCAAAAAAGCGCTATTGCTGTAATACAACATAACGGGTCGGTTACCTGATTATTAATCAAACTGCTGATTTTGATCAAAACTGCCGATATTGAAAGGCATTGACTTTAAAGTGCTTTACAGGAACTGTGCAAATGAAGCGCTCTGGGTTTCCGGGTGTATCGCAACAGAAGTCACTGTGTATTATGTAACTTTTTTGCTCAGGGCGTGGAACTTTGTGTGTGTGTGTTTGTGGGTTAATTGTAAGTGGAACTCAAACTGCTGTGTGTGTGTGTGTGTGTTTGCAGGCTGAAGCGTCTGCCTGGTTGAGGGAGTCGAGCGGTGAAACGCTTGAGTTCATCACGGCCACTTCCTGATGATGACAGTAAACATGGGTAAGACTGAGGAACAATGTGTTCTGTCCCTCTCTCTCTCTCTCTCTTTTTCTTTCTTTCTGTCTCTCTCTCTCTCTCTCTCTTTCTTTCTGTCTCTCTCTCTCTCTCTCTCTCTCTGTCTCTCTCTCTCTCTCTCTCTCTCTCTCTCTCTCTCTCTCTCTTTCTTTCTCTCTTTCTCTCTCTCCCTCCCTCTCT
>JBBPCY010023081.1:0-14689 GCA_037974405.1 Brachyalestes nurse | reverse complement strand
TCCGCGTAAAACTGGGGGATTACTGTGTGTATATATATATATATATATATATATATATATATATATATATATACACAGTGATCATTGTTAATTTCTCATTGATTCGTCCCTCTATATTTCCCAGATTCCCCTGCTGCAGCGAGCCCAGGCTCTGTCCGCTCGTCCTCTGTCTCTGCTTGCGTCTGCCTGGAGCGCCCCCGCCTGGCTGAAAACGAATGGTGCACTAATGGGCAAGGGCTCCCTCAAAGGCAAGCCAGGAGGCAAAGAGTACAAGACCTGGGCTCAGTACCACATCAGGTACATAAACAGTGCTGGGCTTTACACACTTTCACCAAACAGCACCCTTTTAATCTGTGTGATCCGAGGTTACAGTTCAGTGCTGGCAACTGTTTCAATCTTGTATTTGTTTATTAATATATTTACTTATCAACTAATCTAACCCTTATGTCTTGTGTTGTTTCCTGATCAAGTGGATCATATGAACATTAAAGAACATTATAAAGCACTTTTTAATAGAATAGTAGAAAGTAAATGTATTACAGTCTGTCAGAATGAACATGTGGCTCATATGAACGCTGAAGATCACTCCCTGCCCTTCTTGTAGGTTATTATAGTCTGTTTGATTGACTACGTTGATCAAATGAACATTATAGAGTGCCACTTTCTAAATAAAAAGGTTGAAAGTATATCTTGGGGTGTTGGTGGCCTAGTGGGTAGGATACTTGCTTCTGGAGCAAGAGGTCATGGGTTTGAATCCTACCTTCAGCACCACCACTGGGTTCCTGAGCCTTAACCCCAAGTTGCTCCAGGGAGACTGCCCCCTGTAGTTAGGGAATGGAAGTCGCTTTGAATAAAAGCATCTGATAAAAGCTGTAAATGTAAATGTATACTCCACAAAGAAAAGACACCAGTAAACCCAGACTTATATTAAGGGCTGCAGACTGAGATCCTACCAGAGCTGACGATGCTCCACCACCACCTTCTCAGATGATTTAGATGTTAGTGGTGAAGTCTGTGTTAAGTTAGTTTATGAGATGAAGATACAGATGTTCTCCTCAGAGCTCAGTGAAGAGGAGGGTCTTCAATCTCCGTTAGAACCACTTCCACCACTTCAGTTCCAACTTTACAAGAGAAAGAAAATGTTTTTTCCTGTTAACTGTGAGTGGTATACGTATATATATATATATATATATATATATATATACACACACACACACACATTCACACACTCACACCCATACACACACAATCACACCCATACACACTCACAAACATACACATTGCCACAAACAGTACAAACAGTGAACAGAAAAAAGGGAAAAGTGGTCTCCTATTTTTTCCATGGCTGTATATGACAGACCAGAATCGTACAGTGTACTCTGGGTATATAAGGTGTGCAGAAGTGACTGTGTTTTGATTGTGTGGTGTTTTTTAAAGGATAAAGCTGAGTTTGATGAGAGAATCAGCATCTTTAAACACTTCCTGGAGACGCGGGGGGCAGCACTGAGCCAGACCACGGAGTTCCTGCCGTTTTACGCCCTTCCCTTCGTCCCCAATCCTGCGGCTCATCCCTCCTTCCAGGAGCTTTTCCAGGTACCACTTTATCTTTAAAGGAGCTCTTCACATCCTTCTGCTTCACCTCACCCTCCTGTCCTTTAAACAGAAAACGGATCCTCTTAAAATTAGAATCTACTTTTAATAAAAGCCCCCTGATCAAGTGCACCTCTCCAGTGGATGCTCTTTTTCATTTCTGCAAAAAAAATGGTATCTTGACATATTAAATCTAAGGTATATAAGATAATTAGTTATTTAAGTGGAATATTTAACCTATAATATTGTATCATTATTGTTGTTAATTCAGAAGTAAAACAAAATTGTCATTTTTTTAAGTAATCTTATTTAGTGCTTTAAACTGCAAAATGACCAGCTAATATAAAAGGACACATTTTTAATATAAAGTAACTTTAAACAAATAAAAATAAGTCAAAAATGTTTGAACGTCCGTTGAATAATCTTATTATAGGCTTAAAATGAGACGTATTACATTTATTGACTACATTTATTATATTCACTATAAGATATAATTTTTAGTGCAGGATACTTATTGAGTACAGAGGTAGCAGTTTGGCAAACGTTGGAAAAGTTGAATTCCTCTAAAAACTGCCTTGTTTGTTGCACTTCTTTCAGCATTAGAGTGTGTGTTTGTTCCACACGGGACATTTAGAATGCAGTTAGACCCGTTCAGGGTTTAATGTGATTTGATATCTTGTTTTTTTCCTGTTTTTTGTTTGTTTGTTTATTTTTAGGACTCTTGGGCACCAGATTTAAAGAAAAGGCTCGAGAAGCTCCTGGCTTCGATACTGAAAGCTTCAGCCGCGCCGAGGCTACTCACTTTATACGTATCCTTTCATTTCAGAACTGTGCGGTGGGCGTTGGTCCATCTTCTTCTTTGCTCAAAAAACTTAAGGTTTCTAAATAATCCACAGGGGGCATCACTGGCATGAAGGGGGGGGCTGAAGGGGGGGTCTCTGGGCAGAAAGGGGAGTCTGTGGGCTGAAGGGGGGGTCTCTGGGCTGAATGGGGGGGTCTCTGGGCTGAAGGTGGGGGGGGCGGTCTCTGGGTTGAAGGAACCTACGCTGCTGGTTTGATTTGTGCTCTGACCAGACAGTGACACACAGCAGGTGTTTATAAGGTGATGTTTCCTCTTTACGAGTCATGATTACTCCGAATGACCTGAAGGAGGTAAAGCATCAGGAAACACTGAATGGTTTTCTGTCCAGTGTGGTGAAAGTGAACCTTCCCCTCGTTTCCTTAACTTCTCCTTCACAGAGAGACAGCGCCAGGAGCCACAAAGGTGATACTCTCTCTTTATTCATGTATAAATGTGATGTAGAAATGTACACAGAAAAGGTTCACATTTACGGAATAATGTGAAACTCGCTGCTTGTTTGCGAAATGTTAAATCTTTTGAACTGAACTTCAGCGTGGAGCTGAACGCTGTTGCACCTTTTTACACAACTGGGTCTGTTTTCACAAACCGCCTCAGGAACAACAGCACTGATCTAGAGTCAGTTTCGGTGATGTCATTAATACAGAGGAATCTGATCCCAGGTCAGTCTTGTTTTGTGAACAGCAACTCTGGTGTCGTCTGAAACAGCCGCCTGTAGCGCTGAAGTTCAGTTCATTTTTACAGCTCACAGTAAGTCATACTGAGTCCTAAACCACTTCCACAAGTCTGATCACCTTAATGAAGAAGTTCAGTTCATTTTTACAGCTCACAGTAAGTCATACTGTGTCCTAAACCACGTCCACTAGTCTGATCACCCTAATGAAGAGCTGGATGTGGTTTGAGGATGCGGCAAAGATTTGGGTGACTACTGACTTCTAGTGTTAGCAAAGTTAGCCTCATCGCTCCAGTTCTAAAGTCCAGACAGATCGACCACATCTGAGGGAGGTGAAGCGCTGTGGACTTTAGGATTTTTCTTTAAATCATTTTGTTATAGTATGCATGTGTCAGCTTTTATCCTGGTTTTCACCAAATGCAGCGTCAAAAAGGGCAGCTGGTGTCTTCAGATGATGGAAAATAGATAAAAATTAGTTACATGTGTCTTTTTATGACAGTGAAATATTGCTTCTTTATCATCTTTTCAGTTTTGTTAGTTGCTTTTGTCTCACTAACCTTTTGTGTGTGTGTGTGTGTGTGTGTGTGTGTGTGTGTGTGTCCACACAGAGAGTTTTAAGCAGATACACGCTCAGCTGGCTGAAGCAGAGAAGAAAGCTTCCGTCTACATGCGGCGGTTCAGCAAGATGCAGGCAGATTACCACAACCTGATCGGAGTGACGGCCGAACTGGTCGACTCGCTGGAGGCCACGGTCAGCGGAAAAATGGCAAGAGAACATCTGTTTCTAGTCCAGCTGCACTTTTACGACTTGACAGAGTCGGAATCCTGAATTTCTTGCTTCAAACTGTGATCACAATTTGTTTCATAAAAGCACTAACATGCATGTTTATTAAATTCGTAAGAAAATCGGGTCTCAGATATAAACAGCTTTAAAAATATAAACACATATAAATGATTTGCTTTATAAAGAACAGTGTTGGGAAGGTTACTTTTAAAATGTATTCCACTACAGATTACAGATTACATGCCCAAAAATGTGGTTTGTTCCATTAAGTTACTCAATGTGAGTAAAGTATTCTGATTACTTTGGATTACTTAATATATTGTCATGCTTTTTACAAAAAACATGAATGTAGCAATAATCACATCCTGCAAATTTCTGTTTGTTTTTCTCTACCAATTGGCTGTTAAGCCAAAATCTCCCTGAACAGACAATATATTTACTGTAGAGGAGCAATAGGCCGAGGGGCGGTGTTATACACATCGACCGTGGTACTGGGGGGGGTGTTATGCGCATCTCGGGCCGAAGGCCATGCACTGGACGGCCATTCTGGACTTTTCCAGAATGTACAGATTGCCAGTCCGCCCCTGTCTGTTGTTCTGGCTCCGGGTCTATTGTGTAACAGAACGCTTATATTAGAGGCTCTTATTGCGTGTTTTGTTTGGGTTCCCGGCAGTGCATGGAATTACCGAAAATAGAGAGGGGATAGTCTAACATGGAACAGGAAAATACCGCCGTGTAATCCATTTATTTCAACAGAGTAACTGTAATCTGATTATTTCATATTTAAACGGTACCTGTAACGGAATACAGTTACTCATCATTTGTATTCTACACCGGTACATGTATTCCGTTGCTCCCCAACACTGATAAAGAATGAAAGTGCTTTCGGCTCATCCCGCCTGCCGTTGCTGGAGGAGTGACCCGACATCCCAACGCTCACTTAGAGACTCTCTCTCTCTCTCTGTTCATTCCTGAGGTGAAAAAAATTCCAGATTTTAATTCTCAGCCTCTGATCATCCGATTGAAAAGTTGTATATGAGCACAGAGGGGTGGGAGGTGAGGGTGGAGGGGTTTATGGGGTTGGAAATGGTGCCAATAAAAGAAGTGTCAAAAAAACGAATTAAAATAATAACTCAAGAAGACAAATAAGGGGTTTCACAGTTCTGTTTTAGCCTGATAACTTGAGCTGAATTGAACACAGTGGGAAAGGAAAGTATAACCTTTGGCCTGTGCAAAATTAACTTGTTCATTTCTATCAATTAATCGCAGAAAAAAATGATGCGCTGATTAATTGCACCGCATGACTTTAAGCCGGTCCGGTGTTCTGCCGAGGCAGCATAATCCATCAGAACTGAGTTCTATCATTGTTCTTGCTGAAGCATTTTCCCTCAGTATATTAGGTCCTATTTTGATTACTGTGTCCATTACTGTACATGAACTGTTCAGAAACAGTTATTAAATAAAAGAGACGCTGAAAGTCTGTAATGTTGATTATTCATTCACTCATATGCCAGAATTCGTTTAATTTTTACTTTTACAGCAAAATTGTGTGCGATTAATTTAGATGAATTAATCAGAGAGCTTGTAATTAATTGGGTTAAGTTTGTAATTGCGTGTAATTTTGTAACAGCTAACAGGTTCTGTGTGTTTGGCAGATTTCTCCCGAGTACCTGCAGGGGGTGTGTGTGAGACTGTTCAGCGGACAGATGAGACAGAGCGTGGACTTCACGAGGCCTGGAACTGTGAGTCACAACACACACACACACACACATTCGCTCATACCTCCAGACCATCAAAGGCTTAATAGCCTGAGTCATGGTAGATGAAGGATCAGTAGTCTCTCCTGATAATATAAGTTTTTGTTGCTGTTTGATGTTTCTCTGACGCTCGCGTCGTTACAGGGATTATTTTATTTTACAGCCTGGGATCCTGTAATAAAGGGATTACAGTAATTTCGCGTCACTTTAAATGTCATTGACATGTTGTGGCGTGCTCGGGGAGTGAGGCGAGGTGCAAGAGGCAGGTTCCAATGATGGATTTTTATTAGGGCTGCACTATATTAGGAAAACATGCGATATGCGATAGTGTTGTTGAGTGTTGCGATGGCGATATCACATGTGATAAGAAAGTAAAAACTTAGCCTTTATAGTGTTAATGTTTTTCTGCTTTGGATTTGCTGGTAACATAGACTCCAGACTCCATAGACTCCCATTTTTTTAAAAAGAATTTAAATTATAATAAGTTCTCTACTAGGGGGTGCGCATAAGGCAGTAGGACTCCGTCTGATTGCCCAAATATGTTGATATGAAGAGCTTTGGAAAAACACCATTTATCGCAGTTCTTTCGCGATATGTATCAGTTTTTCCTGATATGTATATCGCACATGTTGATATCGCGATGACTGTAAATTTACGATATATTGTGCAGCCCTAATTTTTATTAACAGACACAGACTCTACACAAAAACCAAAGTGGCTTGAGGGCCTTTTAACACAAAGTAAACATAAAACAAGGACATGAGAGGAATGGGTAGCGTGAGGGTAAATGTGAGGCATAACCAGCAGTGTTGTGCAAGTTCACACTGAAAAAGAACTAGTTCAAAATTTAGTTCATTCAAATAAAAATGAACTAGTTCACGTTCATAGTTTTTTTTGTTTTTTTTTTTTTAACTAAGTTCACAGCTCAAAAAATGAACTAGTTCACGTTCGTTCTTTAGTTTTTTGGGAGCTTTTTAGATTTTTAATTCAACGTCCTTCTATCTGAACCTCATTCAATCTTCTCCTACTATCTGTAATATCACTGAACAATCACAGATATAAGTCCGGAACCAATTTTGAGGTTGAGAATAGATCTTACCACTTAAGCAATGCATCATGTTATGCTGAAAGTAAAAAACGAGGTGCAGGTACACTGTACTGTATATGGAAATGTTATTCAGACAATATTAACACTAAATGTAAACAAACCGTGTCTGCCTGAAATGCAACATTCAGACAATATCTTTTAAAGTGATCAGAAAAGAACATAACTAAAAGTAAACAAAACGTGTGGTTTTCCCTCTAAATCTACACCGATTTCTTCAAAAAACAGACTCAAATGTTTAAACTAAACTTCTGCAGAGGCGTCCGATCATCAGACTGTAATCAGCAAACGTAAAACGTGAGCTGCGTTCAGTCTCACGAGAGCGAACCTCACTCACGTCCCTGTTCATAATCTGTAAACTCATTCCTTCAGTTCAGCGTTCACGAAAAACAGGAACGCTGTTCGAGCACAAGGCTGATAACCAGCAACTGAATACATGAACTCTAGAACTTAAATACTAAACACACTCAGACAAGAACCGATCATGAAACACAGTCACTTAACAAAACACAGGACAGCCGAGACATTACAGTCCTATCAGGTCCTATTGTGTAATTATCATGTCATGTCCTATTGTGTGTGATGATATGGTGTCGAATTGCGATGCCAGTGCAGCTTGAGGTTATTAAAAATTAAAAACTGAATCAGTAGTTCCGTCATCGTTATCAATAAACTGGTAAACCAACAAATTTGGTTTAATACAGAACAGATTAACAGAGATCAGGACCCTGATTTCGGGGGGTGTGCTGGTCCGGTGCTCTGGAGCCTGAGCAGTCATGTACATGTTTAACTCAAAATACATGCCATGGATCATATGCAGTTAGATTTGATGCTGTTAAAATATTTGTGTTATACGACATACTGAGAAAACATGGAATAGTTTCAACTGCTCTATTAAAACATTCCACAACTTCACCGAAGCTGAAACTTAATAAAGAAAATGACTTATTTAAGCTTTAACTTATTTTGGAAATTGAACTTATGAAAGGCAGGAATGTTTTTATTATTATTTTACTGTAAAATGTGTCACATCATGGTGCAAAAACGCAGTTCATGTTTTGACCCCACACAGGATCATTCACAAATCTAAAACCTGCTCCTAAACCTGATTATTCATTCTGGACAGCGCATTCCAAACACTTCTGCTTCTTCTTCTTTGTGTGTGTGTGTGTGTGTGTGTAAAGGGATATTACTCTATGACTCCTTATGATGACGGATATGTAAGTCTCTGGTGTCTTCATTTCTTTCTCTTTCTCTTTAACTTGTGCCCTCAACCCCCTCACCCCCCTGCTCCTGTACATTTTTCCTTTAGTGTTTGTTCCTTTGTTCCTCATCTCCCAGTAGATTTTCCTCATTCCAGCGTTCGAACGCTCCTCTTTTTGCAGTCGAGATTTCCAGTGTGTTGAATCCCACAGTCCACTTTTCTAAACATTTTCTAACCTCTCGTCCTCCCAGTCCCCGCATGCTCTGCCCCAGACAAAAAAAATTAGCTACACTTTAGACACTTTCCCTTTTTTACTGAATAGTATTCAACCTTGAATATTTTAGCTTTACAGTATTATTTTAAGTAATAATATCTGATCTGAACTTTTTCATTATAAAAACAAAGATTAACTTTCAAACTGAAACAGCTGAACCACACTTACCGAAATGCTGTATATCAGAGGCTGCAAGGTGTAAAACTGTACAACTGCATCTAAAAGTAAAGAATTTACCCTCTGAATATCTTAAAAGATAGAGCCTGTATAGAATTTTGACAAACTTCCAACACTAAAACGTTCATTAACGTCTGGTGTACTGTGTGTATATTCAGATTTTTGATTAGGAGCCAAGTATCGATCATTCAAAATTTGACCTTTGTGTTTGAGTCGCCTCCATAATGTACTGGGAGCGAGCGGTGGGGCGAGTCGCCTCGATGGTGTACACGTGAGAGAGTATCAGGGTGAGCATCCTGACGTCACAGTTTTGGAAAGTTACAAAACGTGGAACTGATCAGTCTCTGAGCTACAGACTCAAAAACAGACTTCAGGACACTGGGCCCAGGTCAGTCATGAGGAGACGTGTGTCAGTTTGTTGTGGTTTAATTAAAAATAATCCCGTTAATGCTGCTATGTGCGCTTTTCCCACCTGTTTTCGGGCGAGAGCGGTTCGCTCCACCCATTTTCAGCCGTCCTTAACCATAAATGTCTTGGTAAGAGCCAGTGAGTTAACCCCGCCCCCCTCCGTGGTTCAGCAGTAAAACACTGTTCTGAGTGAAGATTCAAGATTCTTTATTTGTCACATGCACAGTTCTACAAGTACAGCGTGCAGTAAAATGTCCCCCTAATCACACCTAAGGCTGTGCAAAATTTCAAAATAGATAAACTAGCCTTAAGATTACTGAAAGAGAGAAAGAGGAAGAAAAAAAAAGGTGGTTAAACACCCTGCCGTGAGAGGAACTTTCACACACACTTTAGTTTTTCACCATAAAACAAATGTTTGTGTCTCCAAACACTGGTTTTATAGCCACCACACAACCACAATAGAAGAAATGCGACCTAGTTTTATGAAGTAGGTTTTAAAGGAGAGTCTGTTTGTGTTTAATGTATTATTTATTGCAGACCAACGAAGAGCGCATGCTCCTTTATGTAACCATCATTTAAAAAATGGGGTCCTGAAATGTTTCCCAGCCAGTGTAACTCCCGGGGCACCGCCGAGTCCCGGCTCGGCCCCACGTGTGTCCCAAGCCCATGCTCCTCGCGGGCCCGGCGTTCCAGGAGGGTTCCGGATACAGGCCTCGTGCGAACCTCCTCCACGCTGAGGCAAACACTTACGCACAAGGAGGACAAATATTGAGCGCAAACACTCTAGATTTACGGCACTCGAGGGTGTTTGCACGCCCGGGTTAGTGTGTCTGAATCTCTGTTCCGCCTGTAATAAATAACCAGAGCCAACACTCAGCATGCGAGAGGATCAGAAGAGTTATTTTATAACAAAGGGTAGAGATGCCGCCCTGAGCTTTTCTCTACAGAACACCCGAACATTAACATCCCACCAAACACAAACAAAGCGGCCAATTACTCGCACTTATCACCACTTCTCTTTTCTTTCTCTCTTTCTACTCTGAACGCTGGTACAAATTCCATTCAGCACAACGAGAAGCTGCAGCACGTTTCAGAGTCATCGAGTTTTCAGTTCCACATGCAAACGAGAACCAGCCCGACTTGCAAATTCATCAATCAATGACCCAAACCTCCTCCAACCTCATTAATCTCTCTTTAAACAATCAATATATCAATCATTCATTATTCATTACCTGAACCCGGCCCGCAAAAATATTAATTAATCAATGACTCGAAGCCGACCTAACCCACAAAAATATTCATTAATTAATGTCCTGAACCAGAACCTGAACCAGAACCTGACCCGAACTGCAGAAATATTCATTAATCAATGACCCAAACCTCCTCTACTCACATTAATCATTCTTTAATCAATCAATACATTAATAATTCATTAATCAATTACCTAAACCCGGCCCGCAAAAATATTAATTAATCCATGACTCGAACCCGACCTAACCCACAAAAATATTCATTAATTAGCGTCCCGAACCAGAACCTAAACAGCAACCTGAACCCAACCCACGAAAATATTCATAACTGACGACCCGAACCAGAACCTGAGCCGAACTGAAAAAAAAAGATTAATCAATGATCTGAACCTGAACCCGACCCACAAAAATATTTAATATTCAACAACCTGACCCAAAAATATTCATTAATACTATTAAAACAACCCGACCCACAACAATATAAAATCTCAATAGTCAAACAGTAAAATCGGCACTAATACAAATCCTAATTCTCAGACATGGTCAGTCTGAATGGAATTAAAATCGGCTGTATTAGGAATTCATCCAGAACCCCGTACTGCTTAAATCACCTTAAAACAGGTCACAGCAGCTTAAAAACAGCAGCTTAAAAACCAGTTCACTTCAAAGCCCATCCAACTTGGAGTTTGTGGGCGGAGCCTCAGTCAGCCAGTTGGGGGCTATTTAAGGTCAGTTCTAAGGCGAACTCCAGAAATGGACCACAGTCCTTCTGATCGTCCAGAACCTCCTGAACGTCCGCAGTGACGCACGGGTCGGCGCGTGGGAACAGTCGTGTTCTGCTGAGTGAGAACGGCCCCAAAAACAGGACGAGGCTCAGGAGTTCTACTGATACGGGTTTGTCCTGTCAGTCACCTGAGAACAGGCATGACGAGTGTGTAAGCAGAACCCAGCAGTTTCCCAGCAAGACGAAACTCTAACACCCTCATTGCTCAGGCCGAGGTGTTTGTGGCTATTTTACACCGCAGCATTGGGGGGGTGGGGTCACAGAAGCATGCTTGAAACCAAAACCCTGCCGGGAATCTCCCTCATTAACAACATTAACACCCCCCCAGGTCCTGCCTGCCACATCAGCAGGGTTTCAGGTCGCTCCCCGCATGTCAATGTGTCAAACTGCATGTAGTCTAGCATGCTAACACGCTAACACTAGCCAAACGTTTATACAGCCTAAGATTACTGGGGTAAGTATTTGAGTTCACTTAAATATATGCCACACATATATATATATATATATAGTCATTCAAGATTATTTCAAAATCATTGACAAGAATAACTAACTTCTAGGATTTTTGTACTTGTTTTGTGAAAGTATTTTATTACATTGGAATATAATTTTAAGAATGGACACATGCCTAAAGGACGTAAAATGTCCAGAAACAGTCTTACAAAATTCATCAACCCATGTGTTGACGTTGTAGATCAAGGTTTCTTTATTGAAATGGTAACATTTTAGTAGTATAATTTCACTGTAAGATCATTTCACCAGCTAAAGTGAAATTTAAAAGAGTTGATTGACTAGATTTAGGATCATTTAATTATCTTTAACTGGATTGCACTCAACAGGCCTTGTAACCATTTAGCTTTGAATTTAAAATGTTAGACTGTCATGAAATCCCATTTACCCAGCCTCCCATTTCTTTTATCCCAAATAAAGTCGATCACCCGTGTTTGGTGTATGGTCAAGACGGGTTTGGTCTCTGAAGTTTGCGTCTATAGTTTTAGGCTGGAGCTTCAAGGCCGATGTAAGTGTGGAGCTAAGCTAACAAATAGTGAAGGAACCAAGTTGTACAGTGTATGAAACTACTTAACTGAGTCCATTAGAGATTACAGAACACCTCCAGAACGAGGAGAGTGTGATGATTACAGCCTGTGGTTTTGCTAATTAGGGTACATTAGCCTTTAGCTCCAGTGTAAAAATAAAGAAGTGGACTTTAGACGCCAACATGTCTCGGCATTTGTATAAAATCATCACTTTATTAGTCAAAATGAAGATAACAGTGTTATGTTTGTTCATACTGTCCTATTAAACTCTGTGTGTGTGTGTGTGTGTGTGTGTGTGTGTGTATCTAGGCCTCCTCCATGTTACGAGCTTCTATTGCAGTACAGTAAGTATCTCCTACAGCAGCTTCAGACCGTGAAGTGAAACAATACGCCTTTTCTCTCATGGCCTGAATCTCTTTGTATTTGATTCCAGCTGTAAGTGACACTCAGTTTATTTTCTAAAATTACAGGAAAACATGACCCCTGGGCGCGCTTTTGTCTCATCAGTGATTTAGAAAACATCCGATAACCTCATGAATGCCAGACCTCATGTTCCGTGACTGTGCGGTTTTCCATTAGTTGGTGAAAAGCCTTTTTATTTGAAAGTTCTTGACCTCGTTATCGAACAATAAAACAAAATCAAGGACACAATAAACACTTACCTGAATGAATTTCCTGTCAAAGGCAATCCAGACACTTTTGTTACATTAACAGCTTCTACTGTTCTGGCAACGTTGGAACACTGAGGATTTTACTGCATTCAGCCAAAAGAGCTTTAAAGAGATCAGATGCTCATCTTGATTGACTATTTCTGGATCATAAACTGCTCTCCAGCATGTTTTGAATGTTCCTTGAAGCTTCATCCGTGTAAACCGATATCAAATGCTCAATGAAGCTCCATCTTCCCAGATCAGAGCAGATGTTCTCAGTGAAGCTTCATTAATCCAGTTTACAACAAAGGTCCTCCAGTAATCCAACTCATCCTGTGGGTGCTCATCAGAGCTCCATCACTCCCAACGCAAACCAAAGGTTTTCACTGAAGCTCCATCATTCCAACTTAACCCAAAGATCTTCTTTCAAGTTCTGCCTCTCCAGCTCATTTCAGAGATGTTCCGTGGAACTCCAACTCATCACCGAAGTTCTCAGTGTATTTTAATGAATCCAGCTAATCCCGAAAGTGCTTAACGGAGCTCCGTCACTTTAACATATCCTAAAGGTTTTCAGAGAACCCTGTTATTTCAACACATTTGAAAAGGGTTTTGCAAGGTCCATCATTCCAGCCCATACCAGAGATGTTCAGCAGGGCTTGACTGCTTCAGTTCTCTCTGTTCAGTGGAGCTTTATCACAGAGGTTCTCAGTGGAGGTCTGTAAAGCTCAGTGGAGGTCGGCCCATCCCAAGAGTTTTCAGAGGATCTCCATCATTCCAGCTCATCCCAAGAGTTTTCAGAGGATCTCCATCATTCCAGCTCATCCCAAGAGTTTTCAGAGGATCTCTTTCATTCCAGCCCATCCTAAAGTGTTTTGTGGAGCTCCATCACTCCAGAATGTCAGTTTTAAATCTGAACAACCATCAGTAATGAGTGCTCAGGCCATTATAGGTGGTGTCTGGATACTTCATTATCGGTCCCTGTTGAAGTTCTCTGAAGTTGTTTTTGTGTCAGAAGCTGTGATAACTGACTGCACACCTCAGTGTTGGTGTTTTTGTGGTTTTCCTCACGTTTTCATCACACAGGTTCTCTCTCTGTTTTCAGGAGGCCTAAAGACGTGCCGTTGCTGCCCTCGCTCGACTACGAGAAGCTAAAAAACGACCTCCTGACTGGCTCAGACAGACTGAAGGCTCTGCTGCTTCAGGCCTTACGCTGGGTCTGCCAAAACACCGACACTCTTTATCTGCTAATACAAATATTACCAGTCACCCATATTCGTTTATTTGATGTAGGCTAAATATCATACCCAATATTTCACTTTGCCATAAATTTACACTCAGAGCAAAAGCACTTTATTTAGTGTGGAAAAAAACAGTGAAGATCCACATGGCCTCACTTTAGCTTATAACAAGTGGTTATTCGTTCATTATTCTTAGAAATGTTACTCATCTGATCAGGTTGCTGTTTGATATCACACGTTTGAGATCGAACCTTTATTTAAACATTTAAAATGTTTTTGTTTCTGTGAAACTGTGGAATGTGAAATGTGCTGTGTTGGCTAGAATAACAAAAAATACACTTTTAATGAACAAAGTGTTTATTGTGCTGTGTTCGCAGAGGCTGACTCGGTCTGTTCAGGGTGAACAGAGGGACACAGTTCTGCAGGCCTACATCAGCAATGATCTCCTCAACTGCTGCAGCACCAAACAGGTGAAGAACCTCTCTATAGAAAAAGGGGCTCCAGGTCATGTCAGGTTTCGTTATACAGCACATCAGTCAGCAGAACTCATATTAACAAAATTTCTCTACTCTGATGAAGCAGAACAGCTTGATTGATAACCGTTTGTTTTATTATTTTTGTTATTAATAATAATAATCAAAATTTAGGTTATTGTGTCATGTTTTATAGTGTTTTGGTTTATTATATAGTCATTTGTTTCATTAAATAGTCATTTGGTTTATTAAATAGTCGTTTAGTTTATAATATAGTCATTTGGTTTATTATATAGTGATTTGGTGTATTTTATAGTCATTTGGTGTATTTTATAGTCATTTGGTTTATTATCAGTGTTGGGCAAGTTACTTTAAAAATGTAATTAAACTACTGATTACTGATTACTCCCTTGAAAAGTAATTAAATTA
>JBBPCY010023062.1:0-14690 GCA_037974405.1 Brachyalestes nurse | reverse complement strand
TGTCACAAAGCTGCTTCACAAATGAGAGAAAATTATGTATGTGAGTGTGTGTGAGAGAAAAAATAAAAATAATAAAACAAATAAGTAAATCTCTGATGAGCAAGCCAGGGTGACGGCGACAGTGGCAAGGAAAAACTCCCCAACTTAAAGGAACTGTGTAGCCTGTGTAGTCATTCCAAATAGAGGTCATTTACATATTACAGCCTTAAAGGCAAAGTAACAACAGCGTGTTTAAATTCCATGCATCCATCCGTCCATTATCTGAGCCTCTGATGCTCAGTCAGGGTCCGGGGGGGAGGGGTTTTGGAGCCTATCCTTGCAAAGGAAGGGTGGAGAAACACCCAGAACAGGCCACATGTGCTTCGCAGGACAGAAAAGATGAACAGAGCTTGGTACATTGCCATTTATAAATGAATAATGACTGGTTTTGGTGCATGAAACAATATTAACATCATAAGTGGGCCTCAAGGAACAAAATAAAATATGAAAATGAAGGATGTTGAAGATTGAATTAGATATATATGAATCAGATTTAATTTTCTTTGCTCCTCTAGTTTCTGCCTCAATTATAAGTGGATTCACCATAGGGTTCCTTCCGCACTGCGTTATTGCTGGGGCCTATGAAACATGATCTTCTTTCTCTCTATTTCTCCTTGTAATGCAGTGACTTACAAGGGCACATTTTTAACAGGGCACAGACACCTACTGCAATTTTTTCCCTTTTTTGGCTCAGATGCTCCTTTTCTCCCAGTCTCCTACCTTTCAGTTCATTAAAGTTACAAGGATATGACTAGCAATAGAAACCACATACACACAACGTGGGCCTTTACATTGTGGTGGGGATGTGGAGAACAGTGATGAGTCTCTCTCTCTCTCTCTCTTTCTCTCTCTCTCTCTCTCTTTCTCTGAACAGCACTTTTTCTTTGCAGTAAACTGCAGCAGTGTTGCTTGTGGACTTTTTTTTCTTCTCTGTAGATAACAATCATGTTTGTCTGCTGAGGTAACAGTGACAACAGAAAAATATCTTTTCATCGTTTTTGGTTCTAGCTAACAGCAGCTGGAGTAGATAGTTTAGTTACAGCCCCACTAGCTTTGTGTGCTCAGTCCCATCTTTGACAGTGTGTCCTTGGTGAATCATTCAGTGTAATTATTTTTTTTTTTTAAATTCTGCATATGCTTTGTATACATGGATGTATACACCAGAGGTGTTGCTGATGGGGTTTGTGATGTCTGCAGTCCAACATAATCTTTAAATTTACTATCCAAAACTACCATTGAGCCTACACATGTCTGCTGAGTTGTTGTATGTAATGTTCATGGCTCGAGTTTTCTTTGGGTACTCCTCTAACAGTGCTCTGAATCGTGAACAAATACATTTTGTGATGTAGCTTCTAGAGGTATTAAACGATTCGGACATCTGGTTCCTACCGCCACCATTGTGAACAATTCTGGCTCTGCAGGTAGGCTATTTCTAGAATGTCCCATTTCACATCAAACCCCTCTGAATGATCCCAACAGCTGCATTATGCAGATATTTTGTAAAGTATGTCAGTATAACACACAATTAAGAGCAAAACAGTCCCATTGCACAGACCCTCACTTGAAGGTGAAGCACTGAAGTGTTGGCCTATTAACCCACTGGCATTGCTGGCCATTCAGGCGCTCAAAATGAGTTTTGTCGAACAGAGGGTGGGGGCTGTGGGGCTGGGGGGGGCATAGAAATGCCCTTGTTTTAACCTCATCTGCAGCATAACAAATACCCAAATATCAGTTTCAATGAATTGGTGAACTGAGTGCTGCCAGAAACACAGTGTTTTTGAGTACTCTTGAAAAAAATATTGGCTGATACAAACCGTTATTGAAATTTTCTGCTCTTTAAAATCAAATTGTATCTAACAAAATCCATATAAATTGTGCTCTGTTTCACAGAAACAGTTTCACACCCTTCATTTCAAGTGCCTATAGATTTACACAGGCAGAGCAGTGGTTCGAGACCTTAACAATTCTGGCTGGCAAACCGAAATACTCAAACGCCTCCACAAGCAGGAAGAAGAAAACAGTTTGACTCTGAATAGTAAGTGCATAGGTGCATATTGATTGGTCCACACATTCAGTCTGAAACTGCTGTCACATAAATCAGTGACGAAACAAATGAGAAGCCTTGCAGAAGGAATTCATCATGAATGAAACAACTTCAACAGTCAGTGTGTGGAGGCACGTGTTAAATCCCATAAACCAGCTTTAGACCAACCTGTGGTTCAGAACTGATAAAAACAGCCCATTTATTTTGGCAAGGAGGACAGCAGGTCTGGCCTGCATTGTTACTGCAGCTGAACAGAGTGATACAGGATGCGCAAGAGAAGGGCTAAAACTTTTCGAAAAACCCTCAGGCTCCCTTTCTTTTACTATAGTGCTGCTGCATTGCTTTTCACTACTTCCACATTGTCTTCCTAACCCTATCTGAACCTTAACAAGCTGGAGTACAGCTCAAGGAACAAAGGCCATATGTACAACAGCTCTCCCTAAGGGTGCTGATGTGGGCAGGTTTCTTGTCCTTCACATTCTGAAGCAGAAAAAGCTGGAGCAGTAATCCAACACTGGGATGCATAAACCACAGAACGTGGACTTCCAGAGGTGGCTTGTGTAACACTTTTTCTGCCCTGTTCCAGTTACTTATACATTCTAACTTAACTTATGGCCAGAACCTTACAGTTGAGTCTAACCCCATTAAGTAACTGGGAGCCAGCAATCTTCCATTGCACTCTTGTACCTGGAGGTCACTCAGAGCACACATGAATTATAACAAATGCAACAGAAACCAATACGTCCAGTGGATTAAAAGTGATGTCACCTGCCAATATTGATTTTGCACACTGAACATTTTTTAAAACTTCATTATGAGATTTACTGGAGGATACTGTCTGTTCACTGTCTGATGGTGAATGGATGGAAGCAACAGCAGGACAATATTTGTATTTATTGTTGTTGTTAAAAATCACATGCCATCACAATAGGCTCTTTGTGATAAAACCTGAAGCTCTTTGACCAATATACCAGACCAGCTTCATGCATAATTAGCCCTGCTTAATTGGATTTAGTGCAGTGCAGTGTGAAATGTTGAATAAAATCAATGCATTCAGTTTTAAGACATTTTTTCAAACGTTACATGATATTATGGGATACTGTGTTTTTTACATATTGCCCAGGGCTAATGGAAGTTTCTACAGCAATATTTAACAAGAACAGCTAAAAGATGGAGGACAGGATGAAGACTGCACCAGGGTTGTACCTTCTTGATGAATCGGCTCAGCGATGACTTTGCAGTCTAAATGATGTGGAAGGAAGATGCAGATGCTTTAAAGCCATGTTTTGCAGATTAAGCACAAATGAGAAACATTAACACTCAAGTTGTTTTTGTGATCATCACTGATAGAGAGGAAACCCACAAAAGCAGGATCTCACAAATGCACATATGTTTGTAGTTACACATTTCATGTGTATAAAATAAAAATAAATGTTTACTTTAATAAATTGTGTGTATGTGAGGCTTGATTGATCATCAGAATAGTCGCTTGATTTCTTGACTAGTAATTGAATCAATACTAACTGTCTATTAATAATGAAAAACCTTGACTGCACCATCTATACACTGATATCAGATATTGGTTGTACTCACACAGTTTGAGCTCAGAACTAAACTAAACATGCTCCTCCTGTTTCTTAACTAGCCTTAGCGGTTACTGCCAGAAGCAGTGTTTTCAACATAAAGGCTACACTCCAATGATGCCTCCACATAAGGGAATATAGGTACCCACACAAGAATATTTCAAACTATTAAAATAATTATATTTTATGAATCTGTTTTGAAAAATGCCACATGCTTCATGTTATCTGCAGGCATGACTTCTTCAGTGGCTTATAGCGAAGGTTTTTATCACAATTTTTTGTCCCATTCATTAAAGCGCAGGTCATTTTTGAAACAGGATGTCCAGAAATCTTATTCCTGACCTCAAATGTAGTTGATGTGCAAAAATACATATCTTGATATTTGATGCTGGAGGTTTGTCTCTTTAGTTTTGTGCTGCAGCTATAAAGCTAATGTGGTCAACATGAGTAATTAGAAACATAAATAATGTTTATACAAAAGTTAACAAGATCATAGCATTGCGCAAATGAGCATCATAATAAATAACTAAAAAATAAAAAATATAAACACACACATATCTGTTTATTATTTTATAAATGTTAGTTTAATTTACGTTTGTGAGAGTATGTATGTGTGTATGAAATATAAATAAAATATATTTAATATTTTTTGACATTGGGATCTGCCACAAAATTCAGTCTCAACTTACTTACTTTGCTAATATTTACTTTATCATGATACAAATGATATAAAAATATTATTTTTACAATTACAATCTCGAGTCTCTAGCCAGCTTCATTATTTCCCTGGCTGTAACGCCTCTGCCAGCAGCTAAGAAATAACGAGAGAAGCATTTGGTTTTCTTTAGCCTTGCTCTCCTCCTTTCTCTGCCTTCTTCTCCTTGCTTGCACTTTCTCTGGAAGTGGAGAGGGTCGGAGTGCAGGTCAGGTCATGGTCACACACCCACTGCTCCGTGCCGCGGGCCGGTTCAACAAAGAGTCATGTGGTGAAACTTTTTCTTTTTTTTTTTATCATCACAACCCAGTCTTTTTTCCAGTAGAGTGTGTGAGAGCATGTGTGTATGACTGCACACGGGCCCGAGCTTCCCTTTCCACAGCGGAGGCCGCAGCTTCAAATACACAGTAATAGGCATTGATTGCGCAGGGTGACCTTTCTGTGAGCGCTCCACACACACCCACTTACAGAGAGAGAGGGCAAGCAATCCACCTCCTCGCGAAACACACTTAACATCAACCGCGCACCAGCCACACGTACAGAACAGGCCTTCTCTCACTTCTTCGCTGGGTTTCAGCAAAGCTTTTTAAGCACGCGGCTTTTCCGCCCCATTTGAGAATAAAAGAGCATGACATTTTTAAAGTGGTCTTTTTACTTGACCCTAAATGTAGTCAATCTTCAAAAATATATTTGATGCTGAGGGTTTCTTATTTAGCTTTGTGCTGGGACTACAAGTCTAATGTTGTTAACATGCAATGGCTATACGCAAATATTCAAGCTAAGACCACACCAATCAGCACCATGCAAATTAGCATTCCTAAATCAGCACATGAAGACAACACGGCTAAAAGCAGTAACAGCGTCCATCCTAAAAACTGAACTTATATCTTTTCATGCCTTTATCCATTTTTATAAACTGACCGAATAGTTCCTGCAGAATCTAACTTCAGACAACAAACATGTCTTGCATGATGAACTGCAGTTGGCATGAGGAAAGACACATCTGATTTATTGTGAATCTATTCTTTTAAGAGACAACAACAGTAAAATGATAATTACATACAGGGGGTATACAAAATGCCCTAAACACCACCTGGAACACTCAGACTGATTGGTCATTTTATATGGTTCACAAACAAGAGGCATCATGGTTTGCAATTACAGACTGTAGTCCATCTGTTCTTGCTCAATTTATCAGCCTCCCTCTGTCCCATCCATCACTGGAAATGGGACCACCACAGGATTCAGTGGTAAATGGCATAGCTAAAAAAAAGATAAACAATTGAAAACATCTGTATAATGATGCAAATTCTACGACAGAATTTGAGTAGGGCGTACATGTTAAGCTAATGTCATCACAGCTTGTAAAAGGTATTCCATGTTTGATCTGAAGCTTGTATTGGACAAATTAATATGTCCTTAAGTACAAACCAGTGGGAGACCTTTCTTAGATATGACTGCCTGCATGCCATGGGGAAAAATCTGATCGTTTTCTGTTACAAGAATTTATCTCTATGGTTTCCAATCAAAACTTGATATAGATGATATAGAAGTGGTGATGCAGTACCTGTAGAGTCTAAATATGATGATGATTCTATTGAATTAAAAAAATTACCTCAGAGGTGGGCCATTGTTACTGTTTTTAAGTATTATTTACTTTACTTGAGTCTACTCAGTTACCAATTTCCAATAGAAATAACAAATGACTAATTACAAGTCTATTGACAAATAGCTGGCATTTGAACTGTTTTTGTAAAACAAAAATAAGTCCCTGCGAATCTGAGTATTCACTTCTTCCAAATCTGTGCTGTGCTAAATTTAAATTGTAATTTCCCATGCAGAAGAACAATGCGTGTTAGTGCTCACCACAATTACGTTACCTAACTTAATAAACAGATGCTTGGGATTTAAAGCACACTCCTCCTAATTTTCCATTATAGCCCATTCAGGCCTGGCTCACGCACAGGCAGGGCTGAGCCGTAATGAAGCAGAGCTGGACAGATGCCAGAGGCTGATAATGAACGACAAAGGGGACGTGGTGATGTATGACAGTGTTAATGTCTGCCTCCTCTAGAAAGCCACAGGGCTTCAAACTGAATGGCAATTACATCACGGCGCCGACACTCTTTCTTTCCCTGTCTATCTCTCTCACTCTGTCTGATGCTCCCTTTCTCTGTGTCGCGTCAGCGTCATTTATCTGCTGTCAAAAGACGGGAGTGGCCTCGAGGAGGGACATGTGAGTCATTACCAAAACACACATACACAGAGATTAAGTTTGGTGTTAAGGCTTCTAACCTCTTGTCCCATGTGTACACCGCACTGCAATCCACTGCAGAGGCTGCTATGGGATGCCCAGTCGTTGCCGTGGGTTACGGATCTGCACAGTGAGGCGGCAGAACAATTAACCTTTGGCTTTTCAATGTCGCCACCTGCCACTATCCTCACTGTATATGTGAGTGTGTGTGTGTGTGTGTGTGTGTGTGTGTGTGTGCATGCCTGTGAGACAGATAGTTTAAAAATAATGTGTGTGGGTGTGTGTACCTGCGTGCATGCATGTACAGTACTGTGCAAAAGTCTTAGGCACTCAGTGTATCAGTGATCATTTAATGTGTCTTTCTACTAGCAAAGATAACATAAGCAAACAAACAAGAAAGCAGTAAAAAAAGTATTTGGATTTGTTTGTAAAAATGTATTTGGGAGCTGGTGAGGAGAACACAGGTTCGGTTCCAGATTCCTCCTCGGTTCCTCCAGCTGTTGTTTGGAGTGTGAAACTCCATCAGCAGCTCCTGATTTAATTTAATGAAGGAATGATTGAGTCAAACCAGGTTTATAATGAAATCTACAGTAATACTGGACTTCTACAAGGAACACATTGATATACTGAACATAAAATCACTATTTACTGTATAATGTTATTTGTATATACAGTAATACCCCACTTTTCGCAGGGGTTACGTTCCAAGAGCGTGTAGTGAAAAATTTCATTTTAAACTCAGTTTAATGCTTACCCTTAAAGAAAATGTAAAGGTGAACCCTTAATCGCCTCTTTTAATTTAATTTACAGTAATAAAAATGCGGGGCTTTAAACAAGAGAAAGACTGA
This sequence comes from Brachyalestes nurse, assembly GCA_037974405.1. Taxonomy (NCBI): domain Eukaryota; kingdom Metazoa; phylum Chordata; class Actinopteri; order Characiformes; family Alestidae; genus Brachyalestes; species Brachyalestes nurse. The sequence goes on along the minus strand of JBBPCY010023062.1, from coordinate 7,207 downwards.
GATGATCCACGGGGGAGATTCTGGTCTGGAGCACCACAGACGCTTCAAACGGCAGCAGCAAGGAGAAATAAATCATCAGAATCAGAAAATTTTATTGATCCAGGAGGAAAATGCTTAAAACCGTTAGCATTAGCAGTTAGCATTAGCAGTGTGCAGCGAACCAAAACAAAGACTCTTTCTCTCTGAGAGTGTGTGTGTGTGTGTGTGACTGCTCATTCTGTGTGTGTCTCTCTCTCTCTCTCTCTCTGCATAACATTCTCGGACTGGCTACTTTCAAACCTCCCACCTCTAAGTTCAGCAGTTTTTTACCATTTCAAGACGCACTTTCTATATTTATAGTTATATTTTATATGGAAATGTAGCTGAATTTACATTTGTATTTGTTACAAAATTAGTAAATTCTATTTTCTTGATAATTTAACTCTAAAATGCTAATATATATCTATCTATCTATATATATATATATATATATACACATATATATATATATATATACACATATATATATATACACACACACACATATGTATATATGTATTACCACAAAAAAAAAACAAAAAAGTTGGAGGATATTTTGTAGTTTCCGCGTTATTGTGGAGATTTCTGCGTATTGCAGAGTTCAGTTCAAAATCTGCGACTCCTGAACCACGTAAAATCAGTGTATTCTTTTTTAGCTTTATTTAGTACTGTATGTATCTCTGTGTGTGTGTGTGTGTGTGTGTGTGTTCAAACACTCTCCTGAAGACCACGGATGTTGGGACTTCTCCGAGTCCTATCTGAGCAGATGGTCAACAGCTCACTGTGGGTGTGCTGGAGCGAAACGGTCACGTTTTGCATACACTGCCTGTCAAAGATCTGCCTTCAGCTGAAACAGTAACATTTTCACTTCTTGTGGAAGACAAATAGGTTGCATTAAAGGAAAAGTGTGCTGCACCTTTCAAAAACGTTCCCTTCACTTCCTTGTTCATATTATGCAAATACAAGAATGTCAGGTGAATGACGGTAATATGGCAGCTACTGAAACAGCCTAGTGATATTCATGTAGTGAAAAGAATTACTGGGAACACACAGACACACAGAAAAGCTTTGGTCCTGATGTGGTCTTGCAGGCACTTGCTCTAGTATTTAGTGAGAAACAGAAGAGTGAAAGGACGGAGGAAAGGTATGGAATAAAATGGGTCACACTGGCCCAGATCTTAGGAAAGACTGAGTGTATGTGTGAGTGAGTGAGAGAGAGATATAGAGAGAGTCTCATGATTTAATAAAGGAGGTGTCACATATGTAAATGTGCCGGTGGTCCACCTTTCCTTTCATGTCTTCCTGTATTTACATTTCTCATGTCAGGAGCAGACACTCTCAGTACATCTGTAGAATCCTCCCTCTTGCTCTGCGTTCTGGTGTGGGGAAAATCTTTTTTTCCAAGTGTCTTGTCTTTGTTTTCACTGATCATTAGCAAGTACAGGTGGGCGAGATGGAAAACATCAAGATACTCAAGATATTTTCCAACATTATGCACCAGCAGAACATGTGCCATGCTGTAAATAAAAGTGCAAAAACTAAGTACAACAAGGAGAAATAAACAATTATGGTTCTTACGAGTAATCTAGTGACTGATGGTGAATTGGGTAATTAAATACACAGTTTATAACAGCAACTTTAACTACATATAAAACATAAACATAACACATAAAATTTCTCCCTACACTCGCACACATTTGGTTAACTGTGTGCTAACAGAATACCTGCTGTTTCAAATACTGATGTGATTCGTCAAGGGCACACGTTTTAATATGTTAGTTTTATTAATCCGTAATCCGAGTTACAACTACATGCACTTCCATGAGAAAATGCGAAGTGTGAATGCATGGTTGCTATAAAACCAGTGTTTGGAAACAGCAAACAGTAACCCGTGTTTATTTGTAACAGACCTGAGCTTTAGTGTCTTTAAGTCTGTTTATGAGTCAGCTGTGTGTTTTGCTCTGTGTTTGTTTCTCTGTGTTTTTTCTTTTTGTTATCATTTAATGAGGAACACAATGTGAGGTAGGTGATTTTACTGGCTTGGTATGGGAATGCTGATCAAAATATCAAAGCATCATTGTGCATGACTCAGTAGAGGTTAATAAAAAAATATTTTTTATTAATTTCGAGTGCCAGTTTGGCTCCTTAAAGAGTAAACAATGTTGTTTTATGGCAAACAGAAACCATTACAATGTACTTTCATGGGTCAATCCAAATCGACTGAATAATCATTCATTAGCCAATTCAGCTGTAAAGAAATCAGAGTAGGACAAAAAATGATAATGCATTCCTGTTTCCTACTGCTGATGGTCTACAACGGATATTGAAACGTTCACTAATACTATGAAGTAAAAAAAAAAAACGCTGATAAAAATCGGTCCCAAAAAATCATCTTGGGTGTAAAGACATAAGAATCATGATTAGGCATCCATAATCTAAATCTGTTTTTTGGGATTCATGCAATGTTCTAGAACAGGGGTGTCAAACTCTGGTTTGGCGGTTCTCCTCCTCAAACACATTCACTAAACCTGACAATTAACTGGTGAGGTGAACCAGGTGTTTCTGAGCAGGGAAATCACCACAAAACATGCTGGACCTCAGCCCTCCAGGACCGGAGTTCCACACCCCTGTTATAGAAGATACCAATGATATACTCAGAAAAGTGTTTTGTGATGTAGTTTATCACAATGAAAATACCATACTGTCATCTTGCCCTCCTGTAATATAGGGTCATCTGTGATTACAGCTTTGTTTACAGACGGACTGAAAAACGCTTTGACAATGGGGTCCTTATTAGGTCCCTCAGATAATGCCATTCTAATTAATTTACCCAACACAGAAGATAAAAGTTAGTACTTTTGCAGAAACATGTGAGATCATTAAAGATGAAAGAAAAAAAACACCCCGCACTTCCTCTATACATTGCTGTTAAAGAGCTGACCTGGTTTTAACGCCCAAGCTGCAAAGAGAAATCTCCAACATGCCGTTCTGTTCCATACCGGGACCAGCCAATGTATGCAAATTTATGCAGTGCTTTTGCATAACAGCAGATGGTCACGGATGGATATTTCTTCTGTTAACAGCCTGTGTTACATAAAACTGACCATGAGTATTTTAAGCTAAAGAAATAGGCCTCATTAAAATTACAGCCGAGTGGAACGGCATGTAATGGAGAAGACAGCGCTGAGGACTCCTCAGGAGTCGCTCTAGTCCACAAGCACTTCGCTGTAACTTCATTTGCTGCTATGTCTTGGTCTAATGAGCTAAATTTTGAAAAATACATTAGTAAAAATCAAATGGCTCAGGGCAATAAGCATTTGTAGATGTAAACTCACTGTCTGGTGCTTTTACAGGATACGCCCAGACGTTTTAACAGTAACAAATCCTGCAGCTTTTCGGTTTAGATCAGGGCTCGACCAATATGAAAATGACCAATATCATATTCAGTTTTAACGCATGTGATAAATTACATCTTTAAATGAATTATATAATCTAATATAGCTGTAATATTTATAGTGAAGTGGGCAGGGTGGAACTTATTGTTTTTGATCAAACTTTTATACTTTTAAAGTTTTTTATAGTATAAGTATAGTTTACGTAGCTTTTTTTCCATTTGATGCAAGAGCCAGGTGGCCCTACGAGGGTCCCGCTGCCCCTCGGGTCAAAGCAGGGGTCAGTATTTACAGCTTCAAATAGTGGATGAAGCAAAACTACCCTTCTGGTCATGAAAAGAAAAAAGGCCATGAGAGTAAATGCCAGGAACAGCAATCAGGTAAACTTGTTCTGTCCTCTCCAGACGTCAGAAAATGACATAAAGGTTGTAAAGATGTGCATCTCTCTCTGTTCTGTCTGTATTCCTGACCTAGCTGGGAGTGTATCTCTTGGTCTGTCTGTGTTCTGCCTGGTTGACAGCTGTGATCTGTGACAAAGGTAAAATACAACATTTTATAATGTTTGATGAACGGCAACAGGCAACGTTAAACAACAGGCAACACTAAACAACAGGCAACATTAAACAACAGGCAACATTAAACAACAGGCAACTTTAAACAACAGGCAACGTTAAACAACAGGCAACCTTAAACAACAGGCAACATTAAACAACAGGCAACCTTAAACAACAGGCAACCTTAAACAACAGGCAACATTAAACAACAGGCGACTTTAAACAACAGGCAACGTTAAACAACAAGCAACGTTAAACAATAGGCAACATTAAATAACAGGCAACATTAAACAACAGGCACCGTTAAGACAATCATTACCCAGTTCTTCAACTTCAAACTCTGAATCCTGTTTCCCAACAGAAGAACTACCTGCTGTGAGACAAACAATTCCTCCCTCTAAAATGCAGCACAAGCATTTGTTTGGTGTCTGAGCTTTTAATCTTGGCAAAGGCAACGCCTGGACCTGGTGCCCCCCTGAACTGAACTCATTCCCCTTGTTTTAGGAAAGATTTCGTCTTCCACTGTCCTGTTGTCACTGTCTAGTAGTTTAGTTTTAGTATTTAGTATTAGTTGTAATGCATGCACTAGTTGTGAGAGGTATAGGCAAAAATGTAAATGATATAATTAAACAACAGGATTAAACATTTCTTTTCTGGCGGGTACCCAGAGCCAACAGGCACAAGGCCGGGGGCACACACACCTCATTCGCTCACACGTACGGTCAATTTAGAATCCCCAATTCACCTGACAGGCATGTCTTTGGGCTGTAGGAGAAACCGGAGACCCTGGAGAAAATCCATGCCACCATGAGGAAAACATGCAAACTCCACACACACCAGGACCCGGATTCAAACCCCCAACCCTGGAGGTGTGAGGCAACAGCGCTACCCACTGCGCCACCATAGGGCCCACAATTAAATATTTGTTTACCAAATAGAAACATGTTACACAACAGTAAGCCTGTTTTTGTAGGTTAACAGGCGCTTATACTAAATGGTCTGTGGTTGGTTGTTTTGCATGGCGACCCTGGTGGTGACCCTTTACTGTCAAAGTGGGCGGTTCTTTGTGAAAGCAGTAAGGTGTGTAGGAGCCGGTGATCGTTGTGTTGTTGAACACATGAGGATGGCTTGCTTAAAAGCTAAATGCTTTAAAGAAAACTCCTGAATAATCTAGTGACCGGTCTAAGGCTGTTTGCAAAGATATTCCTCCTGTTGGACAGATTAAACTGATAAAAGTTATAATATTTCAGGACAGTTCAGAAGTGGGGAGCAAATGAATGTGGAATGTATGAATGGATATTTTGTGTAGATTTAAGTAGACTGTGCTTTTAGTTGTTCCTGTATTCCCATAGCAACATCCATGAGTTTTGACAGTAACTGGATTAATATTTCTCCACGTGATCTTTGCATTATTAGTGTTTATATTTAAGGTCGAATATGTCCAGAAATATGATTCTCAGTTGTGTGAAATTTCGCAGAGATAAAGACAGGTATGTTTTCTTCTTTTCTGAATGCCCAGAAGTCAGCAAAGAAGGCTAATTTGGTCTTAAGGGGTATGCCACATGGGAAAAAATGAAGTATTAGGTGCTAGTAGACACCACTTTAATGATAAACGTTTTATAGTTATAAACTACTAAATTTCATTGATTTGGATTAAAAACCTGAGGTCTGTACAATAAAAGGCAATGATAATATGACAAGTATGAGTTCAAGACAATGACAATATGATGACAAGTTAATATATTTGGCAATTTTGAATGTGCGAGAATGATGATCTTGACTCATTAGTAACATGAAATACAATATGAAATATGTTTAGTTCATGTGTTGTGTCAAAATGGTGCAAAATATGTTTAAAGTGTGGTCAGTTTATGTACAAAGTTGCATGTACAAAGTTTCATGATATGTTATAACTTAAAAAGATATGAGCCATGTGTGTTCCCTGCAAAGTCAATGAAATGTCTGTGGCTATCGGTAAATGTTTCTATTAACTGGAATCTACATGTAACTAAGGTCATTCAGGTTAGGAAAACTGCACTTTTTTTCCAATGATGAAAACCCCACAACAACAAAATTCTTTTATGAAGACTTCTGAGCATTTAGACACTGAAAAAAAATCTTCACATTTTTATCTTTATCTTTGCCAAATTCCATTAGAAGGGGAATCATAATTCTGGAGATATTAAAGCCCAGTTTCCCAGAGAGGCATTTGGTGAAAAGAAAATGATTGCATTTTCAGGAGAGTGAAAAAATGTGTGTTAGAAATCAGATTAAATACTTTAGACACTTTAGTTGTAAGTCACAAGCAATAGATAAAAGAAGAATGAACACAATCTAATACATGCAATAACAAAATCTATCTGAACTAACAGGGAATGACTCAACTGTTACAAGACCCTCAGTCTAACAGTAGTAGTAGTTTAGTATTAATATTTTGTATTAGTTATTATATATGCACTGGTAGTGAGAGGTATAGGCAAACATGTAAATGGTATAATTAGAACCCTATTACAAAACAGTAAGGCTGTAGGATATCTGTGGCTTATTTTAATACAGCTAACTGTATTTAACAGCTACAATGTACATCAAATAGTTTTATTTTGCAAAAACTCAACTTAAAGAACGTATGGCTGCTTTCCTTTTAGATCATCTTCTGAAAATAATTTACCAACACGGAATACTCAACAACAACAACCAAAAAAATATTTTTAAAGCACAGCTTTAGCCCAGTCAGCATTTAGTTTGTCAGCATTATCCTTAATGCAAAACCATTAAAGACAAATCAAAGTGTGCTACTTCTCTTAGCTGGAGTATACGCTGCCTCATCATTAAGAGTATGTTAGAGTATATCAGGTCTGTGCATTAAAAAATGATGGCGATAGTTATTTTGACCCAGCATTAGCTTTATGGTGAGGTCTTGGCATATATCTGACCTTTCTGTGTTTCACAGACCCCTTTAGTTGACCACCTCACCACCAATGACTCATTTTCACACTTTACATTAAAGGCATTTGGCCATCACTCATATCCAGAGCTACTTACAGTCATTAGTTACAGGAACAGGGTTAGGTGTCTTACTCAAGGACACAGTGGTAGAAAGTGGGGGTTCGAACTTTTTGGTCATCGGGTTCACAATCAAGCGTTTTACCTGCTATGCTACCAGTGCTGGGAGTAACGCATTACAAAAGTAACGAATTACTGTAATGCATTGCTTTTTGCTGTAACGCGGTAATGTAAGGCATT
>JBBPCY010023051.1:0-14692 GCA_037974405.1 Brachyalestes nurse | reverse complement strand
CTCTCTTTCTCTCTCTCTCTCTCTCTCTCTCTCTCTCTCTCCCTCTCTCCCTCTCTCTCCTTCTTTCTCTCTCTCTCTCTCTCTCTCTCTCTCTCTCTTTCATCCATTTGCAATTTTATTTTACTTATTTGTTTTCATCCACAACTTTTTTTTGTCAACTCCAGAAGAGTAGAATAGATTACACTAAAGTCTGCGTTGGATCAGTTACTCCCTACAGAAGCCCTACACTGTTGATGTAGGTCTGTACTCCTAATATACACATTTAGTTGCTATTTCTTTATTTTAGCATCAGCATGTACAGATATATCATACACTGGGTTCCTTTACCGGTGCCTAATTAAAAACTTAATGTGTCAGTCGGTGTCCAAATTCTTTTCGGTAACACGTTCTAGCTGTCCCTCAGTTTCTAAACCTGCATTTGAACAAGAAAGTCATGGAAACCTTTGCGGTCTAAAAGTGTGTGATTTGTGTGTGATGGCTTTGATAAAGTGCTGTTTCCTCTGTTCTGCTGCTTTGCTGGAGTTTCTGTAGGTTTGCTGTATTTGTCCACCTCCCACTCATTCACCTCACAGGCGAATCGCGCCGCATCCTGACAGAATCCGGCTCTCCTGCCCGAGGAAGCAGGCATTTTTAGAAGAACGCTCCAGTCGTTGTGAAAAAAAGATGGCACCACCCCTCCCAACCCTTCCGTGCCGGTCCCTACTCGGAACTCCAGCTCGTTTCTATGGCAATGCTGTTTCCATAACCTGTTGGAACAATAGAAACCTTTTTTCTCTCAGCGCTTCATTAACCTCTCATTGTTCTTCATTAAAGCTGCCGTCCGTTTCTGCGTATCGTCTTGTCCGGCCTTTAACACGGCTGCAGTCAGTATTGTTCGGTTAATTTGTTTGGTCAGGTTGCCTGCCTGCATGTGACAGTGAAAGAAATATAGTTTTTGTTGCATTACACCTTCAGAGCCCTCACTGTCGCACCTTATTTAGATCCACACTCCCTTTCCATCTGGGTTTAACCCTCAGAGCTCAGAGTGTGTCAGTAAAATCTTATTAAACAAATACAAACAGTGTAAATCAGTCTTAAACCGTGTTTGTTATCCTACATTCTCGCTGTTTGCTGCTCTTTCTCTCGGCCGCTCTCCGGAGCCCCTCCCTCTGCGGGTTTTCCCTGCCCACTTGTGGGTCGGAGACTATCCTGACCCTTCTCCTGGGTTCAGAAATCTTGTGTATTTTCTGTTTGTTTGTAAGGCCTAAAATAGAAGTAATGTGTTCATTTTTGTTCTTTATTTGTGTGTGACGATATCTTTAAAAGCCCAGCAGCGGTTATTATTATTACATAGTTTTTAAATTACAATAACTTTGGTTCTATGTGACACAGGAACACCAAACAAAGCTCAGCATGACGTCTGACACCTCGAGCACCAACACAAACCGGGAGAACTTCCATATAAGGAGCTGTTTTCCTATATGATGACAAATTACCATTAGTTGCGTTCTGGGGTGGATCCGCGCTGCTTGCGTTCGGAGGGTTAAAGCATTGTTCTTGGCTGGAAGGACACTAATTGGTCTCTAAAGGTCTACTTTAATGTTCCTCTCAGTTACTGATCTCCTGCTTGTGCTCATCAATCAGGCCGTCCAGCTCGGCGTGCTGAAGCGCCCCTCGCTGCGCGGTTGGCACTGACTGCTTTGTTCGTAGAGGCTGTGCTGTCAGTTTCAGTTCTGCTGTGACTAAGATGTAAAGTATAAACCTTAATGCAAGTACAGTTCAGCACAAGGTGCTGTCAAAAACGCCTCGGCCAGAGCTATCGATTTACTTCTGAGACTTAACTCAGGTGAAAGGTTCTACAAAGAGCTTTATCTCCTGCACATCACACCGATAACCACTCGGACAAGCTCCTAGTGAACAATACGATAACTGTAATGCTTTGAGACTGTTTAAAGTTTGAGAATGTCACTTGGCGCCTGGATAAATAATACGAATACTATTATATGCACTGTACGAACACTCTGAACCTGAACGATCACATAAACTAGGGCTGAGTCCCAAATGCCTCCGTGGTCCCTACACAGTGCACTTAAAAACACAGTGTAAAACATGTCTAACATAGAGCCATGCATGCAGAATATAATGGACACACTCAGTATCGAGACTGCAGTATTTCTATCAGTAATTGTAGTAACACATTGTTTAGCCAACAAGGCTCAAACTAGTGGTTTTGATGAGAAATATCAGGTCTGTCTTTTGTGACTGACATTCACTTTGTGTCGATCATTGAAAAAGAAAAGTATCACTCAATTCTTCCACATCACACAATTCCTTCTGGTTTGTGTATCTTTAGACAAAATTCTTTAACAGGATAATGATCCCAGACTTCTTCAAAATTGTACAAAAATTAAATCCAGACCAAAGAAAAGCTATACATTTTGAGAGTTTTTCTTGGCCTCTTCATTCTTCAGATCTTTCTCCCACTGAGCTGCAGGGATGAGCTGGACTGAGAGGTTTGAAATGAGCTCCAGTAAATGAGACAGAACTGTCTGATGTTTGAAAAGGTGCTGGGAGGGTTTGGGCACAAGTTATTTCCTAAAAGTGCTGGAAAGGATGTGCTGCATCTGTGCTGCTGTGATAAAGGGAGGGGGTATTTTGATGAAACCTGTACAAAAACTTTCACATCCATTAAACTGCAATTATAGTGTATATTGTTACACTATATACTCAGTCACATTTGTTTAGGTATGAATTTGTATACCAGGCATCTCCACGATTTGAGCTGTCCTTCTCCACTGATCATTGTATGTATAGATATCACTGTACGTATCTAGAGATAAACCAAACAGTGCAGGGAAACTGGACGCCATCACAATCAGCTTCTCCTCCATGTGTGACTGGAATGTGGAATGTTGAAATGTTGGTCAAATTATTTTTAGAAGATAACATCCTTACGTGTGATAAAGTCATTATAAAACACAGCCTTTTTTATTTCAAAAAGTCAACTGTGTAAAATATGATATAATGCACATTAATAAATCTAATTAACCTTTCTTCCACAAAATTCTTCACAAAGTTTTTGCCCAACAAAAAATAATTATGCTAATGTACACTAGCATCTCAAGCATTTCCCATGTTTTTTAGCATCAAGCTACCGATGAACATTTACTAATATTTCGATGCTGTTCGGCCTGTCAGGTGTCTTTTAGCTTGGCTTGCCTACTGTTTGGTAGGTTGTGAAGAACAATGAAAGCTTCTCCGTTTCATAAAGAAGCGTTTCGTCTGAGGATGAATCAGCTCCACAAAAGGTTTTTTACTGGCCTACATAAAAAGGTCAGTTTCTTTTACCAAAAACATGCTAACAATGTCTCTTCCTCTCCAGTCTCCTCCATGTCTCTTTGTTGTTTTCAGCCTCAGTGCTGGCGTCGCCCCCGGTTCTCTGTTCTGATACGTGGAGAGCTTTAATTTCAGCTCTCTGGGATTCTCTCGAAAAGCTCCAGCTTGCCACCGGCTAAAACTAATGAGCACACGCTTTCTCTTGTTCAGTCTTAGCTCTCATCATACAGTTCAAGGTTATCACACAGGGCTTGCTTTCACAGCGCGCAGAACACCAGGAGGCTGTTAAAACCTCACGGAGAACATCTGGAACCTGGAGGTGTCGGTGTGGCTCGTTTTCTGCTGTAGTTTTTGTTTATTTAAAGCCTTCAGTTGAACGGGTTGTGGGACTGTGCCAGCAGTCTGTCCAAAGAGAATTTATTTCATGTCCAGTCATGCCATCAAGTACAAGATGTTCATGTTTCCTAAGGAGACAAAAAGAGCCAGTTTGGCTGGAAATGAAATTAATAATAGGGTGGTCAGTTTGCAAAATATGATCATATTATCATATAACACTAAGTTGGTAATATACTATACTGGATATAATATACAGAAGTCTTAGGCACCTGCGAAAATAATATTTAAAAACAGATGAGCACATTAATGTTACTCTACATACTAAATAAAAACTAAAGACTATATAGTAAAAAAAAAGTATTTTATGTTCAGTATATCATTGTGTTACTTGTGTCGAGTCCAGTATTACTCGTAGTTTCCATCAGAAACCTTCATTAAATTAAATCAGGAGCTGCTGATGGAGTTTCACAATCCAAAAACAAGGGCTGGAGGAACCGAGGAGGAATCTGGAACCGAACCTGTGTTCTCCTCACCAGCTCACACAGTATCAGCTACTTTTACACAAACAACGAATCTTGGTACTTTTTACTGCTTTCTTGTTTGTTTGCATTTATTCTGTTTTAAACTTTGCTAGCAGAAAGACACTGTATCACACAATTTGCACCGTAATGTATGAAAGTATAGAGTCGATTTTGTGGCTGCGAGTCCATCGCAAGGCAGGGAGTGTTAATAGTCCTGGTTAATAGCATGTATTTCAGTGTTAAATACTGAATTACTGATTAGTTATTTTGTTGTGACTCTAACATGATGTGTCGTATATCGGGAAGACCCTGGTTAACGAACGGTGGTTCAAGTGATGGATGGATAGATTAGGGTAGACAGAAAGTGCTGGAGGAAAAAACAGGGTTGGACATTTGGTTTTACATGATGTAAAACATTATGTGCCTTTAAAGAAAAGTGGCCAATGCTTAAGGCTTCAATAGGGGTGTCGGCGTCAGTCAGTTACGCATGAAATAATCATGTTCCATCAACAGAGCTGCTGTTCGTTTACTCCTTTTGGCCACAGTTGTGTTGATGTAACATATTTTATTCATGTTCAATCGACACGCTTGAATCCAAAGGCTACAGTCCGTGTGTCCTCGGGAATCATAAACACCACGGCGCTTCAGACAGGAGTTTCATGGCCAAACCAGAGAGGCCCAGGAGGAGCTTCTGTACTCAGACCATAAGACTCTTAACCAAGACACGCCATCACAATTTCATTATAACACGAACTGTTCTCTCCACCTCACTCTACCTCACATGCCATCTGTTATTTATGTCTATATACATTAACAGCAACCAGCACACTGCACTTTACAGTACAGACTCTATTCTGTACTCTGTACACTTCATGTCTTACATTTTTAAATGTTTATGTACATTTTTTATTGCTTAAGTAAAACATTTAAAAATGACTTTGTGTTAGCCTTTAACCCTTTAACTCGAGCGGCACTAACTCGAGCGGCACTGACAGCGGATGATAACTAGTTTGTGTTGAGGCTTGAGGTGTTAGACGTCATGCTGTTTGGTGTTCCTGTGTCACGTAGAACCAAAGTTATTGTTTTTTAAAAACCATGTAATAACTAGATGCATTTCCATGAGAAAATGTGAAGTGCGATTGTGTGTTTCTGTAATCTCAGTGTTTAGAGACACACATGGACAAAAACAAAACTCTGCTTTCACCGTGGATTCGAACCTGTGCTCTTCTGATTCTCTTTATTCCATGCAGCATTAACTTGTTCTTTCTTTATGGAGCCGTTTATGGTTACGGGAGGCTGAACATGTAGCAGCACTCACGGGCTGATTATTTTTCAACTAAACCCCAACAAACAGTGAAACACCACTTTTTTTATAACTGACCTGAGCTTTAGTGTCTCGTAGTCTATGAATCTGCTGAGTGTTTTGCTCCACGTTTGTGTCTTTGCGTGTTTTGTTGCTTTTGTGACCGTCCTGTATCTTTCCTCATACATTACAGAGGGGACTCAACCAAAAAAAATGATTTTTTTTAAGCGATCAATACTCGGCCCCTGATGAACGATCAAAAATCTCAATACATGCTCTCTGCACTGGATATTATTGTTTGATGTTTGAACCATGTCCATATTTCAAAAAAATTGTAAGAGGAGAAGAGGTGTCAAATTCTAGCTATAATAAGAATAATAAAAACAAAACAGAAGAACAGCAGTGCTGACACATTCACACTCATAACCGCTAGTGGGGTTTAAAAAAAATGATGTCACACACAAATGAAGAGCAAATACAAACAGACAAACAGGAGCATGAACACTGGTTTTAGACTTTTCATTTATTGAAATCAGATTTCACTAATCACTAGGGTTTATTTTCACTAGGGTTTATTTTCACTAGGGTTTATTTTCACTAGGGTTTATTTTCACTAGGGTTTATTTTCTCTTTCATTCATTGTAACTATAATGCACAGGGGCTTATTTTACTACATTTTACTACATATTGTATAACTGTGCAAGTGACAAATGTAGAAGCATGAATCTTACACACAGCCATCAAAACATGCGGTTTAAAACCCATTCAGTCCTTCATGCAAATAAGACAGGTCACCACATTATTGTTTCAGAGTCCTTCAGAATCTTATAACGACCACAGAAGTGCTGCGGACGTCCATCAGCTCAGAAGAGGACTGGGTTATTCTCAAACTCCTTGCAGTGCTTCCAATGCCTGCAAAACAGTCCATTAGCTGGGTTTAGTTTTATTTAGATATTTATACGTTGGTAGAGGATTGTGTGGAACCACGGCCGCGAGTGAGAGCGGTTTAAAGTGACAAGCCCACAACAAAAAAAAATCGTCATTGCTGGGAGTACGTCTGTTTATGCAGTCCGTCAAACGAAGGAATTAGCCACGACAAAGGTCACCCATGAAAAAAAAAATCAATAAACTTTCAATTATGGCTCGGCAGCTGTTCGGCTGTCCCTGAGCTGATTGTATTGAGAGATCTCATTTCGATTTTACCCTTTTCCTCCGGAGGTATTAGGCTGAGGCTTGAAATTCTACAATAAATGCAGAAGCGAGTTAACGACGCAGTGCTTGTTTTCTTGGCTCACGTTGCGTTCGAGAACTGCAGAGAGCCTCTTTCAGGAAGATCTAAAATTGCATGCTTCTTGGTCACGCAGCAGAGGACGTCCTGTTTCTGCAGGAGATCGCGTTCCTCGTAACCTAAACCTCAGGGCCTCCAGCCGAGGATAAAAACGCTACCAAACGCTGATCTCAGCACAACGCAAGGTCAGATATTCATTGTCTGACTGGGAACATAAAAAAGAGTCTATAACCCAAAATCAGAGTGAAGGACGACCCTTGAAAAGTTCATGTACTGTTAGTTCCCTTTTCAAATACAGTACTGCAAAAGTCTCCTATGCAAATTGTTTATATCACCATTGGGTTTCTTTCTGCCAGCAAAAAGTGAACAAAAAAAGGAAAAGTAAAAAGTAGTTGGTATTTTGTGAGCTGGTTAGAGGAACATGGGTTTGTTTCCAGGTTTCTGCTTGATGCCTCCCGTCATTGTGTGGATTTATAAAATTCAGATAAACAGCATACCTACTGAAGTAACTGGGCCAGCCCTGGTATTTGATGTCTTTACTGTTTTAATGTTATTTGTATTTATTGTAACATTGGTGTTTTAACACTAATGTAACACCAAAGCTTTTTTTTCAGAAGGAAGAGTGTAGAATTGGTCAGATATGGTGACTATCAGTATCCAGTGATCGCTGAATTGTACCTAGCAACCATTTTAAACAAAACATTAAAATAAAACCACTGTTTTCTGGAACACAAATGGGTAACATGGGTAACATATTTCTCTGTTTCACTCTGTTTTTCTTTTTCTCTCTGTTTTTCTTTTTCTCTCTGTTTCTCTGTTCCTCTCTGTTTCTGTTTCCCGGTTGCTCTCAGTTTCTGTTCCTCTGTTTCTCTCTGTTTCTCCCTGTTTTTCTCTGTTCCTCTGTTTCTCTCTGTTTCTCCCTGTTTCTCTCTGTTTCTCCCTGTTTTTCTCTGTTTCTCTCTGTTCCTCTGTTTCTCTCTGTTTCTGTTTCTCTCTGTTTCTGTTTTTCTGTTTCTCTGTTTCTCCCTGTTTTTATCTGTTTCTCTGTTTCTCTTTGTTTCTGTTTCTCTGTTTCTCTCTTTTTCTCTCTGTTTCTGTTTGTTTCTGTTTCTGTTTCTCTCTGTTTCTTTTTCTCTGTTTCATTTTCTCTCTGTTTCTGTTTCTCTGTTTCTCTCTGTTTCTCTATTTCTCTGTTTCTCTATTTCTCTTTGTTTCTCTGTTTCTGTTTCTCTTTGTTTCTGTTTCTCTCTGTGATCACGGTACTTCGTTATTGGTTACTCACTGCATGAGTTTCTAAGGATTCTGTTTTGAGAGCCAGCTTTAGCTCTGGGTCTCGCTCTCAGATTCTGTACTGTAACAGAAAAGGGAGGAATTCAGCGGGACCCATAAGACCAGCCTGATCTTCAATAATTCAGCTAAAGGAGACAATGCAAGAGGCTAGAAAAACGTAAATCATGACAGACTTCTGTTTACTAGGATTAGAGTTAGAACTTAAAGCAAGTCTGATCTCAGATACAATGAAAACAAAGTAGAAAAAGATATGTATTAATCTCAAAAGAATCCTAAAAACAGAAGAAAGTGCTCAGTGTGGTTTAGTATAGTAAATAAAACAGCTCTGTTTGTGTTGTAGACCCCTGGTTCTGTTCACCACCATTGTAAAGGAAAAGTTCTTTACATTGAACCATTTTACACTAAACTCACTCTGAGTGACTGTGATTGGATTATATGGATTTTTTACAAAACTGATGGAATTTCCGTTAGAACTCTGATTTCAACAAATGTAAACGGTGTACATTTTTTCCCCCAGCTGTGGCCAGTGAGACAAAACCTGCAAAGACACTCAGGCCTTCACTTATTAATGAAGTTTTTGTTATTGAGCAGGAAAAGGTAGTGGATGCTCATCCTTTCCACAGAAAAGTGTGTCTTCATCCTGTTGCACCGAGACTCCAAACCAAAACCGGCTGGAACTGGAGCAGAAGAGACAAACGAAAAGGTCTTGCAGTCATGTCACATACAACCCGGGGGAACTTCCATAAAAGGAGTTGCTTTGACGACAGTTTACCATTTATGACAACAATTTACCATTCGTTGTGCTGTCGGCTCGAATATGTGCTGCTCGTGTACTCTTAAGGAAAAACAGGGTGTGTAATATTTTCCAACATGGCAGTTTGCATTTTTCTGATTTTTTAGCAGGCTGAGATGGGACTAAAATCATTGAGAATCAGCGATAATAACCAAATGACCCCACCTCTTCATGCAAATCTCATCTTGTCTGAACAGGACTACAGTTGGCTTCTGTAATGTTAAGAGCAAATGACTGTAAGAAAACGTGATGTTTTAAGAGCTGTCCTGTGATACGTCCAGACTCAGAGTTATACATGACTTTTTTTTATCAAACCTCCTAAACTGGGGGGCGTATTGCAGAGGGGCACACTAATGGGATGGTCTACGCTCCACTCAAGCACAGCTAGCAAAAACATGGACAAGTTTGTGCACCCAGCCAAGCCTCCAGCAGAGGCTGACTCTTCATCAGCTGCAAGTTCAGATGTGAGACTTGAGATGATCCTCTTTGAAGTTTTTTTTCTGACTGGGATCTGGTTAATTTTCCCAGCCGTTTTTGTGGAGACAGTTGTTTATTCTTGTATATAACTTCAGTTTGCTCTTTATTTCTCCCACAGTGGTGAAAATGCACCGTTTGTTATTGCGTTTGTTTCGCTCAATTAGAAAAGGGAGCTGTATTTCAAATAAAGTTCGAATCTGAACCTGTGTAGTTTAAATGGGGGGGGCCTATTAATGTTTCCTGTCTAGAACAGGGGAGCCCTGCAGAGAACCACTGTCCTATGGCATTATGTGCTTCGACAATGGAAAATGTACTATTTGTCAAGCTTGATTGAACAGAACTGTTATATGGTGAACCATATGAATGAGAATAAGATGACATAAGAGCTCTCTGAGTCCTCCTCTTTCCACCCAGCATCACATGTTCACATGGTGCGGTTTCCGCTTTCAGGGACATTAAAACCATGAAGTGTTTTGGCCGACATTTCATTGTGTTGCGTGTCTGGTCGTGGTTATCCGACTCAAAGAACATTTGGACCCCATGGTCCTTCCAATAATGAACTAATTGGCCTTATTGAGATGTTTAGTGCCTTTATATCTCGCCTCCAAGTTTCCGAGAGGTTACTGGCACATTTAAACAATGGTAGATAAAAGCCTAGCCATTCCTGAACTCGATACCCCGCTGGCATACATTCTTAATTCAGCAGTTAACATTGATTATTTATTAAGGACATAGGAAAGGTATTCGTAACAAAATCAAATATGAGATTTGACTGCACACCTCAAGAGCCAATTTAATGGCTCTTCAGGGTATTCTGGTGGGTGAACCAGTATTAAAAATACACTCAAGTAAATGCTGGATTAAAAACAACCCAATCTGGGTCATTTCCATAACCAGGGACTGGGTCGCCATAACAGAACACATTACTGGGTTAAACTGACTGCGTTTTTATGTAAACAACTTAAAAGGCTGGGTCAGAAGAGTTACCCTAAAATATAGTTACATTGACCCAGCAAAATCAGTCTGAAACAGGTGGTGTAGCAACAAAAACAATCTGTGCGGTTCTAAAGGACAAAGAGAGGATGGGATTGGGACCGTTTTTCGGTAAACAGAACCCAACAAATGTCACAAGTAAATTTCAGGGGAAAAAAATAAAATGAAAAAAATGTGGGGCCCTTTAATACTTATTAATCTAATACCAACCCTGAAAACAGAAGAAAGTGCTCAGTAATGACAAACTCTAATTAAAACGAAACCTTGGCTGCGTTGTTTTTGGGGACACAGCCACTACTTCAGTGCTGGGCTTTCCAAAAACCCAGATGCAGACAAATTACCCAACACAAAGACTAATTTAGTACCAACATTAATGCTAGTAGCATTTCATCATTTTGACACAGCAGAGAACATGAAGCCTTTCAGAGCCAGGAATAGTTGCTGGATGCTGAAGTTCATGCAATCCTGTTGTTAGATGTTTAAGAATTTCTATGGAACCTGTTAGTAGTAAGTAAACGGCCCTTACAAGTTTGCCAAAAATACAGGATTTCTTTTGGTTGTCCTAGACACTTTGTGACTAGACAGTTTGCAGTTAGTCAGATAGGAAATCTGGAAACTTTCACAGTCTGGTATAGGAGACTCAGCATGATCTTATCCAGCTTGCAGTAGCTCTTTGGATTTGTGTTTAGCAAAACAGTTTTCTGAGCTTTCCTCCTTAGTATGCACTGCTGTTTTTCTGCTGCTGTATTTCAAGCACTTCTCTAAACTGGTTAACTTCTAGTAGACTACTGGATTTCTTGGTCCACTAATCCATGCCCAAACTACGGACATCTTGCTGATACCCAGATGACATCAGTCTTGCATGTCAGAGCTTTAAACGTCTCCTCATCCTGTAGAAAAATGATCTCAGTGCTTTACTTCAGTGTTTCAGTGGAATCAACAAGAGATGTGGGAAGGGAAAGCCCCACCCTGCTGGCTTTAGGCAGGTCATTTCGCGCTGCCTGGAAGCTTTAAACTAGTAATAAGTCCCATCCATGACAGCACCACACTTGCATACTGCCCATTGTCATCATCTCTTTTTGGTTCCCTTGGAAACAGACGAACATCAAACGCTGCTCATCTCTTCAAAGCGGCAGGGGAGAAGCAACATAAACCAATCAGAGCGTCTCAATAAGGGGGACCATGGGTCACTCCAGGATCTTGTTCTACAGGTTCTGGAATTTCCATTCAAGATTCTTTATTAATCTCATGCATAGTTATACAAGTACAGCACACAGTGAAATGTATCCTGAACTGCTCCTTCTGTGACTGTGCAAAGATTATAAAAACGCGTACAATTTTACATTTTTTATTTCAATTTTAAATTTAAAAACACAGATCTAAAATAAAAAATAAAACAACTTAAACAAGGAACACAAGTTAAAGGTAAAATATGTAAGCTAAATTAGAGGATTTGTTTTTAATTTTTATTTATGTTTTAAAGGTTTTTTACGTTATAAGTGTAGTAGCAGTTCTGGCAGAGCATATGTACAATGTGCAAAGTAGGATGCTAAAGTGTATTGTGCCACGTTAGCGCAGCAGTGTAAGCAATGTGAACAGTAATGTAAGCAGAGTAATGAAGCAGCATGTAATGTTGTAATAATGAAGACACATATGAAAATATGACAATGAATATGAAATAACATAAGGCAGCGGTCTCCAACATTTTTTGCGCCACGGACCAGTTTCATTGGAAACAATATTTTCACGGACCGGTGCATAAATATATGAGAAGCTCCCCAAAGCTGTTTGTTTTTTTACTCATTTTTGCTGGTTTGTGGGCTACATTTCTGATGTACTGTATCACATGATCGAGATGAGCGTTTTTTCAAAATAAAAGATCTTTCAGACTGTGAGAATCTTGAAGTTTTAGCCTTACATTTAAGAAATCTAGGTCTGAGATACAATCTTCTTTCTCTCACTTCAAGGACTCCAATACATTTTTTTTTCTTCAACGCTGGTCCCAGTTGTGACCAGCAAGATAAAACCTGCAAAGACACTCAGGCCTTCACTTATTCATTACGTTTTTGTTATTGAGCAGGAATAGGTGGTGGATGCTCATCCCTTCCACAGAAAAGTGTGTCTTCATCCTGTTGTACCTAGACTCCATAGTAAAACCGGCTGGAACTGGAGCAGAAGAGACAAACGAAAAGGTCTTGCAGTCATGTCACAGCCTAACTGCAAATAACATGACTCATTCAGAACTAAACATTTTAAAAAGCTTTTATGAGTTGTAGGTAATATGAAGGAAGGTGTGTGGGTGGGTGGGTATCTTGATCACGGAATTATAAGTGAAGCAAGTTGGTGGATTTGGAACACAAGTGCATTATATTCTCTGTTTAATGTCAAGTCGCTGGTAATCTTTTTGAGGCTCTTGGTGCAGGAATTGTCATAGTTTTGATGGCGATGGCAGAACTTTCGACCCAGCAGAGGGAAACTGCCATCTGTCTAAATGATGTTCCTTGTGTTTTATGCTAACATGTTTTTATGCTAATAAGCCCTGAGTTACTTTAATAGTGTCGTGGAATTGGAGCGTATAATCATGACTAAGCTTGTTCAACCAAAGTAGGCAACTGAATTAAAAAACTCACATCAGGAGATGCACCGGGAAGTTTAAAGGTGGGCTAACTTTGCTAAACTTTTGTATTAATAATAATAATGACTTTTTATGGAGCACTTTTCCTACAGGTGGGATCTGAAGGTGCCTTACAGGCAGGCGATATCTTCAACAGTGATACAAGAAATTAAAGTTTTACTTAAATGTCAATATCAGTATTAACAACCAGGACAAAAGCACAAACAGTGATACAAGCAATGTACATTTACCCACAGAGGTACAGCATGGTCTTTGAGGTTCACATGTGAACTTTTAATAGGTTTTCCCTGAGAAATATTTGTTTTTATGACCTGATGTTTTAAATAACATGCAGTAAGGAGAGAGGACAACCACAGTTCAGCTTTAACTAACTGCAGTGGAATTCGGTGCAGTTCGGTTCCTTGACCCTTCAGTGCATATCATCACATGGTTGTACCTCTGGCTACGTTCCAATAAAGCACCGTCACACTGGTGTATTGTGGCATGTTCTGCAGTGAACACTGTAATACGTTGTAACTGCTGATGTCACACTGGAAGTTAATGGAGACTACAGATGATATGCCTTCATCTTCACACTATAGTCATACTTCTACACGTCTGACAGTCGATCAGTAACTAAATCACACTAATCTCGGGCTACGCCCAAACAGCTGATGCACCAACTGACAGACAGAGCGCTGTACAGGACAGTCAAGAGCACAACACACACAACGAAGAAAAAAATGACTCACAGTTTGATGAGCAGTTCTATAAAACAAATTTTTACATTTTATGCAACTACTGAGCCACTTGACATGCATCCAAGTAATAATAGTAAATCACATCGCCAAGCTGTTTTTTTTTTTGTTACACTCCTTTATAAACCATCTTTATTGAGTATTTATCATCCCCACATATTCATTCATGACTACTATTTTCGTAACCATAGCAACCACAGCTTGTGCAAACAGTCTTCCTGTCGAACGAGTCAAATTCCTACAAATGACACCAGCATTGTGGTGAACATCATCTCACTGACAGGGAGCTGTTTAGCTGCTCTGCAGTCAGGCGGTGCAACCGGAGTGAATACAAGAACAATTTACAATACAAAGTAACAGACTGACAAATTTTAGTATGGAACACTAATGCATAAGCAGAAAAACATCAAGCAGCAACAGGTAGAACTGTTAAAAAAAACTCCCCCATTAACTAAAGGCACTGAAGATGTGCCTCAGTGACAATTTAGTATCTTTTTCTTTGATGTTCCTCCCATAGCTGAGATTCTGCCAGTTGTTGGTTTTCCACAGTGCATAAATAATCCGATTTTTTGGCACGATGCACGAGTGGACACATGAGCAGTGGAGACAGACTGAAAGACGATGAATCAGGAGGGGAATTTGAGATGTTTGTATTGTGCGTACCCCAAGATTAATCATGCTGTTCTTCGAGAAGAGGCTAGATGTATAAAGTCTGTACATCAGCACCAAAGGAAAAGAGTGGCATTATTTCCATTCCAGCTTTTAACGTGTCATCAGCCCTCCAGCCACAGTTTGCACCATTTGTATTTTTGTTGAAAACATTCTTTAATCTTTTTGGCATATTTCCATCTGAAAAAGCACGAATTCGAACCTCTTGATGCCTGTAAATCAGATGTCAGTATAACTCATCAACCCCCTAGAGCTCAGACTGTATCAGTAAACTCTGATTTCAGTAAATATAAACAGTGTAAAACAGTCTAGAACCGGTGTTTACCCTCAGAACT
>JBBPCY010023041.1:0-14693 GCA_037974405.1 Brachyalestes nurse | reverse complement strand
CACAGTGTGCGTCTATCTGACTTCGCACTGAAAATATTGAAACAGTTACTTGATTGGTGCCTGCGGTTTAATAAAAAACGCATACAAGTCGGTTGCAAATCGAATATTACTCCTAATTCAAAAAGTTGATGTGACTGAAAAAACTGACAGCAGATCTGAAATCAGCATGAACTTTTTTTTTGTTGTTTTTTTTGGACCTGTGTTATTAATTGGCTTTATTTTAATCACTTAGTTCCCATGTGGCACTAACTCGGTTTCGTGTGCAGCAATTTTTGTTCATTCATTTTTTTAGCATTTTATTTTTGTCCACTGGGACAAATTAGACTACAATTAGACTCACAAGACAAAAGAGAGAGAAAATACTATAAAACGATTTAAATAATAGTAATACTGCACCCAAAAATCACATGACTAATTCCTTAGGCCTGTCCAGATGTCTGTATAGGGGTCAAACAAATACTAAAAAAAGGGAGAAAAATCGAACTAAACTATGACTTCTAGTCCAGTCCTGGGTGCTGCATGTTTGTTGAAGAACAGAGCAGGACAGTGTCTGTAGCGCTTTGCTTTAAAACCGCCGGGTTTCTGTGGAGGTTGTGAGATCCGTAGTGAAACTGAACACCGGTCCGTTTCAGCCGCTCCTGAGAGACGGTCCAGCCTGCTTATCTCATCGTTAGTAAGGAAAATGTGTAATTTGGGATGACATGGAATGAATAATGAATGACTGGAACCCTGGAGGCTGAACATCTGACCCCAGACACCAGCCTGGCCTGGGCTCTTCTACAGCCTCTCCAGATCCCTCCTCTCTTTTCCAAACTAAAGCCTTTCAAATGCAAAAAAAGATATTTTGGCAAGTCAGCTGATGCAAGAATATTAGATTTTAAAACCTATTTCTAAAGAAACTTTTTAGTTACGTTTCACCTAGTGTCATTATTTCTTTAAAAATGGCTAAATTACCTGCCAGTAGAACAAGAGAACTACATAGACGGTGTAGCCTAGTTGGATCCCTTTCAGAATGTGATTGGCATTTATGAGAAACTCTAACCACTGTTGGCAGTGATCTCTGAGGAAGATAAGAATCGGTCCTGGCAGAGCAGATATCAGGAACCCTAATCTCTAACCTCTCATTTCCTGCACACACCATAACACACATTCAGTACTAAAATAATAATAGACCCATCAAGGGATATTGTGGCCACAGCTTACGATTAAACGTTGCTATGTAATGACTGAACTCTTTAAAAATAGGTTAGGTACTTTGGGATTACCCAAATAATACCTAACTTGTATAGTATGCAGTAACAGCGACTGAGTTTCCAGTTTATTAGGTACGTTATTAAATACACTACACTACTAAGTGAGAGCCAGTGGGATGAAAGTTAACGAGGTTAAAGAAGAGTCTAGAATTTGACTCTGCCTCACTACACAACCAGTTAACAGGAGTCAGACATGCACTGTTACGGATTCTTTCATCTTATAAAGGAAACTGGTTTTATTTGACATCGTTTCATGTATAGTTGTTCACTCAACGACTTTCCAGTGTATAACAAGAATGAAAATCTAAAGTTGATGAAATCAGAATCGCGTTTATTGACCAAGTATGTGAGCGAGCACATACAAGGAAGTTGATTCTGGTCGATGGTGTCTCTCAAGAATAACAGTATAAAACAACAACGATATGTAACGACACAATAAACAGTACATTAAACAATATAATATACAATATTTATAAATATAAAGATACATAAAGATACATTTTAATGTATGGATAGAAGTATTTGTATAGGGTTAGGGTGTATATATATATATATATATATTAGTGTATAAATGAACAATGCAATATAATAAACAATCTAAATCTTCAATAAATCTATAAGTGGTCAAAAAACCTGTGGTGTGCAACTTTTGAGTGGTAGTATAGCTTGTATGGTAGCCCTTTTATCACCATACAGATGCCCTTTGTTGGTTTCCAGTTACTGAATGTTGCCCATCTGTTGCTGTACAATTTCTCAGCCTCACTCTGTTCCATGCATCAGTGAAAAGGGACCACCACAGGACCACCACTGAGCAGCTGGGTGCTGGCTGGGGATGTAACAGTGGAGCATAATGTATTGCAATGAATTGTTTTGAATTATACGTGAAATTACACCATGCACTTTTTCTGTGTCAAACATGGTAGTTTTGTTTTATAATTCCGTACTGTGTTTCAAATATGTACCTTACGTAAGTATATAAATATACTCAGCCACAGGTAAGTGAATAACATTGATTATCGTGTTACAGTGGCATGTGTCAAGGGGGTGGGATATATTAGGCAGCAAATGAATAGTCAGTTCTTAAAGTTGATGTGTGGGAAGCTGAAAAATAGGATAAACATAAGGATCTGAACCACTTTGGCAAGACAACTGGGATGGAGCATCTCCAAAACAGTGGGTCTCATGGGTTGTTACAGTTAAAATCAGAAATATTCACCCTCTCACCTGCATTATAGTGATATGGAATCTTTGCCCATTCTTCACATGCAAAAGCCTCCAGCTCATTTATGCACGGTGGCTTCTTTCTTGCATCCGCCTACTTTAAATCGCACTAAAGATTTTCAATTGGATTTAAACCTGGGTACTGAGAAGGCCACCTCAGGGCATTCCTGGATCTATTTCTCAAGTATGCTTTGGTGGAGTTGGGAGTTGTGCTTGAGATCATTGTCTTCCTGGAAAGTCCAGTGATGGCCAAGATTCAGTTTCTTAATAGGAGGAATCAAGTTCTTCTTTAAAGTGGCCTGGGATTTTTTGGGAATCCAAGGTCCAGGTTACCAGTTGCTGCAGCAGAAAAACATCCCCACATCATCAGTGGCCCGCTTCCATGCTTGACTGTGAGGATGGTATTCTCTCAGTCATGAGACTGGCCTTTCTCACACCAGGCATACCGCTGCTCCATGTGTCCAAACAGTTCCAATTTAGTTCCATCAGTCCAACTGATTCCCAAAACTCTGCAGGTGTGTCCAGATTTCTCTGAATTGACTGAATTCTTTGGAGTGCAGCCACAAAGTCTTTGTTTATTCAGTGCTCATAGGATTCTTCAGGTCATCCTGTATGTTTATGCAGTAACAGGGTTTTTTCTCAGTCGTCCTGACTAATTTGTTAAAGACTCTTGGTGAAATTTTGGTCAGCCAGGCTGGTTTGCAGATATATGCCATAATTTGTAAACTTCCTTATAATTCTCCCATTGATGCGTCTTGTAATGTTCCTTTTTGGGAGATCTAATGCCCAGTGCCCTTCAGGTGCAATGAAATAATTCTCACCATTTTTTAAAGCTCCTTAGCCTTACTCATGATTGTAACTCAGCTTCAACACCTTCATGGGTAGAGTTTATATATACAGCTCAGTCGGTTTTCTACTTCTGTCGAATACTGCATCATACATTTTCTTTGTTAATTTTAACTCGGCTGTTAAAAAGTCATCCGATGAATATCTAGCTCTGTAAAAAAAAACCTTTAGTGTAAATCCTTACAGTCTTTTTGGATTGAATATTTCTAATTGCAGCTGTGTGTATATTTTTATAATAACGAATGCTGTAATAAACCGAGAGTTAAAACTATTACATAGTAGTTACATAGTAGTGTAACACACTTTCAGTGAGTTCATATTTGTGTGACAGCCTGCAGGAGGCAGCAGAGCTCAGATTAAGTCATTTTGGACTGTATTTATGTACATATCCCACACATTTAAACACATCCCATAAACAAGTTAGGATAAGAAAGAACTTCGTTTATCTCGACGGAGATTTTTTTGTCATTAGCATGCTCACTGCAACAAGAAGAAAAAAAATGAACAATGAACAATAGCACAAGCACAATTACAAGAACGTTATTGTAACAAAATAACAGTGTAAAGAGTTAGTGTGCTTTACCAGCAGTTCAGTAGTGCAGAATGTTTCATGAAAGTGAGGTATTATTAATCTATTAGGAATTAAAAACAAATATAAATGCAATAAAATAGCAGAGATTAACATTCATTAACATTTAGTCAATTCACAGTTGTATTGCACAAATCAAAATTACACAGTCTTAAAGCCACACACCCCATAAAAACTAACTAAGTTATTATAACTAATAATATTGTTCTATTATCTTTGCTACATCAGTTGGTTACGCTGTTGCAGACAGACTCCTTTCTTCACTGCTTTATCATTAGTTTCTTGATTCTTGTTCACTTTAATTTTTTAGATCAGTTGAAAAGCAATAAATAATTTCTAGTTTTTCTGTTCATTTATGAATGCTGTTCATATTTGAGTGAGATATTTCGGACAGAATTTGCGTTGATAAAGGTGGGTGTTTCTGATAATATGGCCAGTGACTGTATCTACAAAGTAGGCATACTTGATGAACTGGAAACAATCAAAATCAGAGCAAATTAGAGTTTAAATAATACGCTCAAAATGAAGCATTATATAGGTATTTATAGGTATATCTGTGGCCTTGTCAATGTTTTAGGTGGCCGATGTGTCAGTGGAGGTGACCACGGTGGACGGCATGCTTAATAAACTGCGTAGAACATATTACGGACCCAGAAGGAGGCCAAAGAAGCTGAAGAAGCTGAAGAAGCGGAAACTGCTGGTGAATCTGCACAATCTGGTCATCGGCATCACAGTGGTGGTGTTCATCATTGTGATCATCATGTGGTCACTTCTGTGGTATTTTACGTGTACGTGTAACATACATAGAATTTAAAGGAAACTGTTTTTAATTTTTTGTGGTTTATTTTCTCAAAACATTTAAAAATAAGATTTAAAACATATTTCAGACACTCTGAACAAAAGATACCATTATGAGTTTTTGTCCATAGGAGACCATAGGAGAACCATTTAAGTTCCCTAAAAACACTTTAGTAAATGAAATCGACCTTTTAAAAGAGCATTCTCATCAAAATGGTTCTATAAAGCACCCTTTTAATTCACTTTTAAAATAGCTTTTTAAAGAATCTTAGAGAAGAACCGTCTAACAAGGCAAAAAAGTGTTGACAATTCTATATAGAACCATTGAAGAACCAATTTTTACACTATGTAAAGGTTTATAAAGAACCTTCACGCGGTGTAAATGTCTTCACCAGCTTCAGGGTTCCTTCAAGAACTTTTAAATTATTTGGAGGTTCTTTAAACTTTAGAAAGGTATTTCACACTCTCACATTAGGAATAATCTCTTTAAAGGTTCTGTGAAACCCCTTTCTAGCACCCAGAGTGTGTGACACAGAACAGGGCATTACATTTGCTCACTGAAGCTTAAATGTGGTCTGTTAGTATGATGCATTTGTAGTGAATGTCTTTCTCCACTTTGTTCGATTGTCCTGTTGGCAGTTCGGAGAGAAAGTAACAGTGGAGTTTACTTCGCTGGTATGTTTCGTGTTGCCAACGTTGAATTCATTCCAGAGTATCGGTATGAAGACTCCAGTGAATTTGTATCCATGGCAAACCAAATCCAACACGTGGTGAGTAAACTAACATTAACACAAGATCCCAAAATATAATAACCATGATATAGATGTTTCAACCTCACTTTTTACCATTCATTTATCTTGTTTTGAACAAGGTAAGCAGTGTCTACAGATCATCATCAGTATCCAGACTCTACAAACACACTGTGATATCTGACCTCAGGTACAACAGCAAATAACACCGTAGGCCACGCACAGAAGGGCAAACCCCAAGACTAAATCTCAAATTGATCCCCACTCCCTATGTAGTGCATTATCTGGAATCAGAATCAGAATTAGAAGGCTTTATTAATCCTGCAGTAAATTGCTTATGCAATGACTGCACATAGACACAGACACAAGGACAATGTAAAATATATTTTGATAAATAATTAAAATACATAAAACACTTGCCTGTGAACCCGATGACCACAAAGTTGCAGGTTTGAATCCTCCCACTTTCTACCACTGTGTCCTTGAGCAAGACACTTAACCCTCAGTTACCCCATGGAGACTGTACCTCTAACTAATGATTATAAGTCCCTCTCAATATGAGCGTCAGCCAAATGCCCCCTTTGTTACAGAGATAATTGTGTGGATGTGTGACAGAGGGAGGAGTTCTAGAGTCTGATAGGGGTGTGATAGGGGGAGGAGTTCTAGAGTATGATGGCAGTGGAGAGGAAGGATTTTCTGTTCAGTGATGCACTTTATGCTGGTGAGTCTGTGGCTAAAAGTGTTTCTCTGTTTGATGCTGTGGACACTTTCTGCTTTACACATTTAACACATTTAAGTAATTTATATTCTGATCAAGCTGCAATACTCCCGGTCGACCTGTTTAGAGCACTTTTGTGTGGAGAAGAAAACGTTTCATGAGCTGTTTCATGAGGCACTACAGAGGAAATAGTAAGCCATCTGAGACTGGTCCCTGGTCTTTTTGTTATAGAGTTGACAGTGGTTACACAAAAACAAATGAATGGTCACTGAGAATAAATGGTTGCCAGGTGACTGACCTGGCAGAGTTTGTTGCCAAGAGAATCTGTTCTGAATGTGTGATTAGGAGATTCAAAAACATATCATCATAGTCCAAAAAACCCTCCAAAATGTTCATTTCACAGGAGAAGGCAAAAATATTCTTCAAATGTTCACTACTGTGAAAACATTTTATTCTAAGCCATTTTGCACTGTTTCTATTGGTCCAACCATTAAGTACATAATATAAAGACTGCTGTTTTATGAAAAATGGAGATATGAGGTTTTGTTCAGCATTGATGTATTTTGTGCCTTTTGTGCATATCTTTCTCTCAGCAGCAATGACAGAGGTGGTGTGTTGGTGCATTTCTGGATGATCTTCGTGGTCCCGAGGCTAAAGACCCCCACAGTGTGTGAGGAGTGCGTGAGTTCTATCCTCAAAGACTCTGTGCTCACATCCCTGAAGAACAGGTCTTCTGTGGGCTTCCTGCTGGGCTTGCCTGTGGATATCGACTCCATCCTCATCAACGGTAGGAAAAATAATATGTACGTCAGAGGTTAGATGAGTTCTGAGTCCTCTTTTGAAAATATGTTCTATACTGTATTATTAAGTGAACAGTCCTATGTAAAGGTCTTAGGCAGCTATGCTATTTGTTTAAAGCCATTTTTCTCAGAGTGTGATAAAGTGTCTTTCTGAATGAATATTAGAATAAATGCAAACAAGAAAGCAGTAAAAAGCACCAAGATTTGTTTTGTGTGTACAAAAGCTTTGTGTAAGCTGGTGAGGAGAACACAGGTTCGGTTCCAGGTTCCTCCTCGGTTCCTGCAGCCGTTGTTTGGATTGTGAAATTCCAACAGCAGCTCCTGGTTTAATTTAATGAAGGACTGATTGAGTCAAACCAGATTTCTGAGGGGAAACCACAAGATTTCCACAAGTAACACACTGATATACTGAAGATAAAATCAATATTTACTGTATAATGTATTTGTATTTATTCTTATTCAGTATATTTAGTAACATTGTTGTGAAAAAAAAGACTTACTGGGCATGTGAACTGTTTTTAAGTATTATTTTCACAGGTGCCTAAGACTTTTGCACAGTACTGTACAGACACACTTTGTTATATTAGATTATATGTATACATATATATAAAATGTATACATTTTTGCTTTAAAGCCACTACCATTACTCAACTTATCTCCTATTGTCTATAGCTTTTTGTGACGAACTGGGGCTTGGTTGGGGTTTGAATGCAACAGTATTATTGTAACATGTGATCAGGAGGGTCGATGGTGAATATAAAATACAATCAAATAAATGATGATCTTGATCAAATGCGCCAATGTTTAATAAATTATTTGTTAATAATGATAATGATAATAATGATAATGAGCACTTTTTAGTGGGTAAATTAAATATTCGATTTTAGAAGTGTATCTCTCCATTTTATCATTTTTATTTAAGTTTCACTTGTATCTGCTTTTCTCCCTTCAGTTGCTCTTCGCTCAGACTACACGTCGACATCAGCAGGTCAGTGGGTTTTGGTAGTTTTTGTGTTTAGCAGTGACTACACGATGCAGTGACTGAGAACGGCTCCAGTTTTGTAGTTTTGTCTCTTTGTCTCCCTCTCAGGGTCAGAATGTGTGGATAAACTGTATGCGGGCCTTCCTGATGTGAAGGTTCCTCTGAACGTTTTCTCATCATGGGGAGGCCTGAGCTGCCACATCAAACTCACGTCTGTTCCTGGTTCCATCATCCGTCTCACAGTGAGCAGCCTGGAGATCGAGCCCACCGACTGCATCTACGACGCCCTCACCCTGTACGATGCCCTCCTGCCCATGAGGGCCAAAGTCCTGCACAGGTAAATGACTGCAGCTTAAAAGACCCCAGTCTAAAGCTGCTCATACAACACAAGTGTTCAACTAGCATTTAAAAACATTACATCCGAGCAGTTCAACCGAAAGTGGACCAGATCTGGTCTCTTCTTTCTCTCCAGGCTGTGTGAATCAGTGCGGGTTCCACTTTCCCTGGTCTCCACATCCAATGTCATGCTGCTGTCCTTCAGACTCGCGCAGGGCAACAAGAGCTTCAGGGGGTTCTTCCAGGCCATCTCCCAACAGGGTATGTGTGTGTGTGAGGGAGAGAGAGAGAGAGAGAGAGAGAGAGAGAGAGAGAGAGAGAGAGAGCTCTATATTGGTATTAGATGATGAGATCTGTGGTGTTCTCATGCAGAGTGTGTGAGTGTGATTGCGATGCCGGCGGCCCCTGCTGCAGCGGGAGAAATCACCAGCCCGTTTTACCCCAGCCTGCTCCCCCCACTGTGCTCCTGCACCTGGAGATTACAGGTAATTCACTGTTTTTATCATATAATTAGAAATGTACATTTTGTCGTGCTTCAAATGTCTCTGCACGTCGTGCACACATGAACCTGATAGAACAGAACATACTTCAGATGGTCAACTTTGGAAAGGTACTATCTAAATGAAATCTATTATTATTATTATTATTATTATTATCATATACAGTTTTACATTTTATGCAAGACAGGTGTCTGTAAAGTAAACTTGTAAACTCAGCAGAAAACAGAAGCAAAGACACTACCAGGAAATGAGCATTAAGATTACTTTTCTGTGAAAATCTACACTGCATGTGTGCACAGCTGCTTTCTCTGCAGAAGCAACTCAGCATGACCAGCAAAGCAGCATGTTTGTGTTTTTAGAGTTGAGCTGTTTTATGAGAGAAAATGTGGGAGTGTATTTCTGTAGTTGAATCAGAGCTGAAGGAGCTGTTGATTGTTTGTGCTGAGAACATCTCCTCCCATTTACTGGGATTTTCCAGGCACCAGTGAGATATGCAGTTTAAAGGCCGTACATTGTCCTGACATTGCAAAGCCCGCTAAGATCAGGACAATGTAGTGTGGGGAAATACACCTCCATCAGAAACACCTTGTGATGAGAGAGGATTTTCTGGGAGCATTTGGACACCCATGTGGACTATGGCTTCATGATATAGAGAAAGTGCCTTAAAGCATTTATATAGCCAAATATTGAGGCTATGATCTTGCTATATATTTGAGCACACTGGTGGCATATTCAGTGAAGTCAAATCATGTAGGTTTACTGTCATTTCAGCCATATACATAGAACGCAGTAAAACAAAGCAACGCTCCTCCAGGACCATGGAGCAACACCAGAACAAAAACAGAAACACCACATGACTACAGTGCACATAGGACAACATACACAGAGTACAGAGAGAAAACAGAATAACAGAACAAGACATTTAGTGCAGTCGATTTTTGAATGAAGACAATATTATGACAGTCACTGTATTCTAGAACTGGAGTTGTTCGGTGTGCAAAATGCATCAATTTGAATGAAGTTCTTTTTGTTTGTCAGAACGACAAGAATGACAGCCCTGTCTCGCGTGTTTTCGTGCAGTTTAATCAAAATACAAATACAATTTAATCAAAATATGTGCTGCGATCACCATTTAGGGATTTTATTTGTGCTAGGACAACGCTTTCAGCAGTATAGATACTGCGCTAACTGGTGTCTGAGGGACAGTAGGAGAGAAATAGTCAATTGATTCCTTATCGTATTTGCTTGCAAAGCGGTTAAAACGGGTTAAAATGCTGTGAGACAGGAAAAGTCCCTAAACCTAACCGTAACCCTCACCCTAACCCTAAACCTAAGCTTAACCCTAAAATACATAGGTTAGTGAAGCGTTGTCCTTGCATGAAAAAATGAAGCATTGTCCTAGCACGGAAAAAGCCCTAAATCGTGATCGCAGCACGTATTTTGAAAAAAATTCGTGATGGCTGCACGGAAAGTCGTGAGATCGGGTTGAGAATGAACACATTGTTTCACCAAAACACACGACATTGGGGGACATCGGGGATCTGTCAGAAATCTTGTCAAAGCGCTAATTTCTGCAGTATCAAATTAGCAAAAGTCAGTATCACAGTCATGGACATTGTTAGGGAGTCATTAGGCTGAAGTCCCCCCCCTTGCGTTCAGTCATACAAGATATGACTGAGCGCAAATAGGCACTTAACAAATAGAAGCAAGACTATTAATTGAAATTAAAAAGAAGTCTCGCTATCATTATTTAATTAAAATGATGAGGCTGCTTGAGCTGCTTTAGGTAGCCGGAGGGCATTAGGACCCAGAAGCTACATGTCGCTGCTTGTTAGCGAGTAGCAACCAGATCCCGTTTACCATTAAAATTTCTTGTTTATACTCAGGTCAGCAGAACAATGAGAACAGAACAGTGAAACAAAGTGAGCCAGATAAAAGCATAGTTGCTGTACATGAGATAATAAAATTAAAGAAGCCTGTTTAGGTTTGGTGTGAAAACTTCAGCCCTCTATACGCGCTAATTCCTTCCTACAGCCCATTGGACTAATGAAGGATTATCTTATCTGATCTTACTTTAACAAATGATGTATTCTGCAGCCACTCGCAGTCATCTGTTCTATATTCATATTTTTGTGGTGATGTTTCAGACCCCCAGTAGTGCCTATGGAGTGGCTCTGAAGTTTCAGAACTACATCCTCTTGCCGAAAGACCTGACCCCGTGTGAACATGGCTGGTGGAAGGTCAACGAGGTCATGTAAGTGCTCATATGCTGGCAAATATTTGATAGATGCACAATTTACCAGCATGTGTGTCTGATCTTTTTTGATCATCCATATCCACACACAGAACGATGAATGTAGTTTAGTGTTTTCTCCTGGTTGTCCTCTGCAGATATTGCGGCACCTATGTGAGTCATGAGAGTATCTTCCGCATCCCTGAGCACAGTGTGGAGGTGGTGTTTCGCTGCAGCTCCCGCAGTGCTGAGCAGCCCTTCAGGGCCACTTACAGCACCTTCAACATCAGCCAACGTGAGAGCTTTGGTGATGGTAGTGTAGTGGGAAGGATACTTACTTCTGGACCAAGAGGTCATGGGTTCAAATCCTACCTTTAGCATAGCACCACTGGGCGCCTGAGCAAGACCCTTAACCCCAAGTTGCTCCAGGAAGACTGTCCCCTGTTGTTAGGAAATGGAAGTCGCTATGGATTAAAGCATCTGCTAAATGCTGTAGATGTAAAACTTTACACTACTAGTCAAACGTTTTTACACACACTGAGATTTTCTACATTTGCATGTTATTAACTTAATATTTACTAAAAAGTCTCTCAGTATTCATTGCTAACAGATAATTTTACAGTATGTTCACCATTTGAGTACCTGTATTAGCCAGAAAATGTCTTTTTATTATTCACTACCTATAAAAAGCCACATACTGTGGATCCACAGACAAGTGTAATGAACTATTGAGTGATGAAACAGTTAAATAGTACTTTCCACTTGTTTTCTTTTGACTTTCCTCCTCGTTATTCAAGAGCATTATTTCCACAGAAAAATCTAAAAAATGCCCAGTTAATGGCCTTTTTGATTGGAAATGAAATAAAGTAGGGTGGTCTCTGGCTTTTACGTTGTAGTATAGGTCACTTCCACAGGATGATGTCTCTGGATTCTTCACCATCATCGGTTTCTTTCTCACTTGTTTCTTGGTTTTTATCGCCAGCATGTCCCGAGAGTCACTTCCTGTGCTCCACTGGGTTGTGTGTGGAGAAAGAGCGGCGCTGTGATGGCCTGGACGACTGTCAGGATGAGAGTGATGAAGTCTTCTGCTGTACGTAAACCATTTCCCTCTAAATAAACCAGGCAAATAGATTCCATTATGGATGCGGAATAGCCACTATGGATGTGGAATTTACCTGTACAGAGTGTGTCCATGGACCACAGAGCAACATATAACAACATTCAACAGAGTGCAGGTTACAACAGAAATGAGACAATAAATAGACACAATATACAGTAATGTAACAGTATAGTGTGAATGGGAAGTCAATGGGAAGTCAAGTGACTAGTTGTGCACCATACGTATGATTGTAGCACAGGAGGCAGTTACAGCATTGAACAAAGCGCAAGGAATGACAGAAACAATACAATTAATAGACAATATAGCAATATAACAGGAGTGTGAATGGGATGTAGATTTAAGACAATACAGCGAGCAGACATTACAACAGTGTAACAGTAAAATGGGAAAGGGATGTAAACCTTCTAGTATTAATAATATAATATTACACTATATGTATAATATTACACTATATGTATAATATTACGCAAGAAGAAAGTGTGAAAGGGATGTACATTTTTCAGAATGAATAATAATATTTTTATAATAACAAGATGCGGTTAGTAGCATAGAACCACACTGAGTGAGAATAAATTATGGCTTGTCAAATTGAGTAACATGACATAAGAGTGCCTATAGTGGCAGTAAACAGTGAACTAAGGTAAAAGGCATTTATGTGCATCTGGAAGGGTATTACTGTAGTTTTTTATTCATAGCCAGGTTTCCAGTGTTGGGCCTGTATATATATGTATGCACTGCTTTAAGAAAGAGGGAAAGTCCATCAGTCTGGCTAAACCTGTTCAGAAGTTTGAAATCACTATTTATGTTAATGTCGTTTGTTCTACATACAGTACAGTGTTGATTTAAATATATGAACAAGACACCAAAGGGATGTTTTGGATGGTTTAAATCAGTGTTTCAAGTATATTAAATATGCTCAACCCAAATAAACACTTGGAAGCTTTAGATCAACAGATAAGGTGATCAGGAAAACATACTTTTTAAGTTTGAGAATGTCATTATGTGTGAGTATCAAATTTACTAACATTTCACTAACAAATCAGTGAATTAAATACTTTAACTTGCAGCAAACCCCAATAAAGACTGTGCTGGACTGAGCGCTCTTCACCCGCTGTTTGTCTGCAATGGAAAGAATGACTGTCCAAATGGCAGAGATGAGACAAACTGCACTCAAGGTAAAATGTCCTGCCCATTCGCACTGAAGTGCATTTAGAGTGTAGAGCAATATGTCGGTAATTATGCTGTCAGCTCCATAATCATTGGCTCTTTTGGTAAAGATAAATATACACTAGCAGTCAAATGTTTCTTGCACACAGTTAGATTTTCTATCTTTGCATGTTATCCTTATTTACTACAATATCCTCAATATTCTTTGCTAACAAATAAATGTACAGTAAAACTTCACATTTTCATTCATCTCTACTAACCTATAAAAAGCCACCTAATATATTATGTGATGGATCACCAGACAACTGTTAGATATTTAATGGGCTATTAATTAAAAACCAATGGGATGAAACAGTTAACAAGTGCATTTATAGTTAAAGAACAGTCTAGAATTTGACTCTGTGTCACCACACAACCAGTTAATAGGATGTCAGACATGAACTGTTACTGATTATTTCGTTTATTTGACATATTTCCAATGCCAAACAACAATACAAATCTGCAATTTATTAAACTGTTGACTTACCTTCAGCTTACACCACAAGTTTTAAAGGGGATAATTCATTCAGGAGGTTCTTTTATTTAAGGGGCAAATTTCATAAAGTAAGGGGTAGTTTTAAATAGCTTTTTTGCATATATATATAAAAAATACTTTTTAAACCTGACACTGGGGATCACAAATCACATCACTGCATAAATATTGTGAAACATGTGTATCATGATAATGCTTTTAAGTATTGTGATGTTATATTTAATATATGATGCCTTACCTTAGTGTTCCAGTGAGATGTTGGACTGACAGAC
This sequence comes from Brachyalestes nurse, assembly GCA_037974405.1. Classification (NCBI taxonomy): domain Eukaryota; kingdom Metazoa; phylum Chordata; class Actinopteri; order Characiformes; family Alestidae; genus Brachyalestes; species Brachyalestes nurse. The sequence goes on along the minus strand of JBBPCY010023041.1, from coordinate 577 downwards.
TGATTGGTGCTCTGCAGAGACCAGCTGTTCTGGGATCAAGTACCAGTGCAGCAGTGGAGCCTGTATCCTGAAGAAGAACGCAAAGTGTGATGGAGTTCCTGACTGTCGTGACCACAGCGATGAGGAAGACTGCGGTGAGTTCCACGTCTCAGGAGCGAACCTCATTTAAAGGGATCATGCGCTGAAAAGTTTATTCCACATGGTTTCCCTCTTAAACATAACTGATCAGGCCAATACTTCTGAGTTTCCTCTTGATTTGACTTGAGTCTTACAGATCACTTGCAGCTCCGGGGAAAAAATGTATTGAACTAAACAGCTTTGCCCTCGTTTTTAAAAACTGCTAACAATATTTCTTCTAGTTTCCAAATAAAAATGTTGTTCCTTCAAGCATAATTTAAAGGAAATGACAAAACATCAAAATAAGAGAAATGATGCAGCGTTTACAGAACTCGAATAATTCAAGGAAAACAAATCTCTTGTTCACTCTTAAACAAAATGGTAATAATTACCTTTGACGTACTTCTAGTAGTGTTTTACCATCCAACTGGTCTCATTGTGAGAGGAGAGTGTTGATTAC
>JBBPCY010023031.1:0-14694 GCA_037974405.1 Brachyalestes nurse | reverse complement strand
CGGCTTTTTTACTGTAAACTCCTCTCTCTCTCTCTCTCTCTCTTTCTCTCTCTCTCTCTCTCTCTCTCTCTCACCCCCTCGGATATCTCTGCGCACACCATGTGAGTACCACTGCGGATTTTCTCCCCAAAGCCTCTAAAAACTAACGGGGCCTGCTTTCTCAGATATAAACTTCACTAATACACACACACTCTGTCTGTAACTTTCATTATTGATGTTTTCTCGATTTCTCGAGGTGTTGTGTTCCGTTTTTATTGACTTGGGGGTGAGAATCAGGTCCTCTGATAATATCGTATTGCTGAGAGGCCTCTTAATGTCAATACCACAAAATATTCATCATTTCAATTTATTAGCAGCTCTGGTAACATAAACTCAGTGTTGAGAAATGCCTCTGTCCTGTATCCCACTCTCTGAATGAACTCAGGCTGTGATGCACCTGCACTGGATGGGAATCAGGCTTCTTCTGCCAGCACTGCAGTCTGAGTTCAATGCAGTAAAGCACTTTCCTGCGTGACTGGGACTCTGTTCATTAGTCACAGCCCCCCAGTTAGCGATCCAGATGGGACACCACTTAACATTTTGAAAGAAACTTTTAAAGAGAATGAGCTTTTCACTTTAATTATGCTACTAATGTAAGTTTTAATGTGATGACATTCTCTTATAGTCGTTAAAGAGTAAATCTGACACAGTGAGATTACCTTTAATTACTAAGCTGTCCATTCACACAGTGTGAACAACTTGTAATTCTCAGCATTTAACCTATTCTTCAAATGAAGCAGCAGGCAGGCAGGAGAACAGCGCCCAGGGAGCAGTGTGTGGAGATGGTACCTTGCTCAAGGGTACCTCAGTGGTGCCACTAACAGTCCTGGAATGCGAACCCACAAGGAGTAACTCCCTAACCACCACTGTATTCTTCTTTGTGTCAATGGTTAAATAATTACTAGATTTTATCTGCCCAGAATGTAGCTACGGCTACAGCACTGTCTGTTGCCTCGGTCAGATCCTCTTTAGTGCAGGTGGAAGGGCACAAAGTGCAAGAGAGCAGATTGGCCATGGTTTGGGATGGAACTCTGCAATCGCAGCATGTTAGCGACTGGTCAGTGAGGCCCCAGTTTGCCATGATTTGTTTGCAGCGGCCGACTTGGGTTCGTAGGCGGTTTAATGACTTCCATGTTGGCCACCAGTAAAGTACTAGAACTCTCAGCTTCTCCAGTGGCTTTAATAGACACCACCAGTGAAAACGGCTCGGTGAGGGTGTATTTCACTCAATTCTTGGGGCTGCTGGTGGTTAGGATCCTCCCCTGCAATCATAAGGTTGTGGGTTCGAATCCCAAGACTGCCAGTGGCACCACTGAGGTACCCTTGAGCAAAGTACTGTACCTACCTACTGCTCCCCGGGCACTATTGTTGCGCAGGGCGTCTTTTTTTTAACACCCGCCCCAACCCGACCCGTCAGGAGATCCAAACCACCCCGCCCCACCCGCAAAAATATGCGTGGCTAATGACCCAAAACCTGACCCGACCCAAGGAAAAAAACAACTAGAACCCCAATTACAACACGATAATAAAATGCATTTTGTAACTTTTTTGACCTGCCCGCCTGCACCCACAACGTTTTAAAAATGTCTGCCCTAAAACCGGTGGGTCACGGGCATTGTGTTCCTGGTTTGGGCTTCATGATGTTCATGCTGTGCTGTGGTGTGTTTACATATGACAATGGGATGCGTTACAGAAGGACCCCTCCATGCTGTGTTGCATCCTTCATCCTCTGCTCACTCCTTATTCAGGTCAGATCCTGATGCTGCAGCTCCTGCAGGGGCTCCTGGGGCTCCTGGTGCACCTGGAGGAGAAGGGGCCCCAGGTGGCGGCCCCCCTCCCCCTCCCCCCAACACTTCCAGCAACCGTCGACTACAGCAGACCCAGGCACAAGTGGAGGAGGTGAGTGTGTAAATTATGGAAAATGAGTGCCTAGACTCTAGTTTTATTCCATTGTATATTATTTACTGTAATAAGCAGACATAGTATATATGATGTAGTATGTATGGCTTTGTATATCAGATTTGGGTTGAAGTGTGGACTGCTACCTTAAATTTGAGGGTATTTATGAATGAACTATTGAAATCTCTATGCAAAGACCCCCCCATTTCATAAGATAAATAAATAAAGGATGAAAACTTCACATTGAATCACTGGATGAAGCCTGTGACCTATAAACATCACCAGTCTCTGGGTAGCTGCTGGTGCTCTGCCAAGTCTAATGCAATGAATTTAGCTCCTCCTTGTTTGGAGGCCTGTTGGTACAGACTGCAGTAAGTAAAATGTATGAATTCAGGTCAGATGACTGACTACAAATTAAGTTTTGGGCTCCACAGCTGTTTTAGTAATGTGTTTGGAGTCACTGTCCTGCTGCAGACTGAATTGTGGTTTACTGCATGTTGAGAAATTTAGTTGGCTTTAATCAGTTAAAATGGTCATATACCTTTGTACCAAATCCAGACCACCATGCTTAAGATCTTTGTACACTTTGGATCGTAGTAGTTTTTTTCTCTACACATTCTTCATTCAATTACTCTGGTGCAGAGGGATAATGTTGAGTTCAGCAGTCTTTTTTAAATGTATTTTTATCAAGCCCCAACCTGTGCCATTCTGTATTCAAGTCTTACCAGCGATTTTCATCTTAGATGGTTTTCTCGATTTGTTCAGCAGTTTATCTCATTATTGGAAGTATCATTCAGTTTTCCAGTGCTGTGGTCTGTTAGTACTGCACATACTGCAGCTGCTTGATAACTTCACTAAAGAGGTCTTGCTTCTTAACAATGTACTAAATAGTTCAATAATGCTGAAAGCAGCACCAGATAGAAATGTCACATCTACAACCAACTGTAGTCCTTTTATTAGCTCTCTAATGCGTAATCTAAGATACAGATTGGGAAACAACCAAGCAACCAACAATCCTAACACATACAGTCCGCTGAAATGGGAGGGTGTGTAGTAAAAAGGGCTGTGAGACTAATGATTATATTTTACCCAATATAGAAGTACCTAAATTTGAATTTGAGTACAAATCTATAACAACAAAAACTGCACAGCTCTTTATTTATTTCTCAGTTCACCGAGAAAGCAGAACATAAGACTTGCCATGTACCTGTTTACTCTCTAATCCGCTCAAAATAGTAAGTGCTGCACTCATACAAAATGTGAATAGGCATCACTTTGTCCTTATCTGCTCTCCTGTGCAGGTTGTGGATATCATGCGCGTGAACGTGGATAAAGTCTTGGACAGGGACATAAAACTGTCGGAGCTGGATGACAGGGCCGATGCACTCCAGGCTGGTGCGTCACAATTTGAGAGCTGTGCTGCCAAGCTGAAGAACAAGTACTGGTGGAAAAACTGCAAGGTGAAAGACAGCAGTCTGGTCGTGACGGCAGAACCAGCATAATGCTCACAGAAACATCACTCATCAATTAACTGTTTGGTTCTAATGAATGAATAAAAAATCCTAGTTCATTTTCAGGAGATGGGGATAAGAAGTATGAGAAAGTAGAGAGAATAAAAGAAACAAAGAAAGAAAGAAGAAAAAAACAAACCGAGAAGCCTGGAGTAAGGCAATAAATGAATCATGGAGAATTATGTGTATGTAACAGGTTGATAAAAGAAAAGTTGTGTGAGAAAGAAAGGAAGGAATTAATGTCTAAAGCTTACAGGCTGCTCCCCCTGTGCTTCTAAAGCTTAGCAGTGGAGCACCCAACAGTCTATCACAGGTGATTTAGTTTGTGAAATATGTCTTCTTTGTGATGCCTTTGTTACATCCTTATGGCAGTATATCTAAACTTACATTTAATAATACATTTTCACTTACAATTTATAGTTAGCCAGGATATTAGCTTACCAACTACAAGATCGGTCTAGCTGCCCTCTTTGTGCAGGAACTAATGGAAATTTTTCTGATGCATCTGATGAATCTGTTTTCATTCAGTTTTGTGTAATGTCTAGTTATTTAAAACGTTTACCTAGATTTGTTCTATTTAACTTGTAGTGCACTTACATAGTAGCCTGCAGGCATCAATTAGCAAGCAAATACGAATCTGTTTCACTGGATCATGCTTTGGTCTTGTCTCATTTCACTGAATACCACTGAATGTGTAGATTCAATTAGTTACCTAATGTACTTCATTAAGAATGACGGTGCCATGTAACTACACAATTTAATAATCACAAGCCCTTTTTGATTGTTGAGATAAAAAACATAGCAAACAAGTTTAAATGAATTGCTTTTTTCTGGCAGAGGTATTTTTATCTGCATTGGTAGTTAGTGCTGGTACACTGTTCTAGGGCGAGGCCTGTTTTAGAGACCTTCAATGCATTGTCAGAATCATGTGAATGTCTTTTTATTTTTCATCATGTGAATGTCTTTTAATTTTTGTGAAGTAGACATACCTTAAGAGGCTCAACTAATTAGGAGTCTGTACACATTTTCGTTACTGCATTATAAGTATGCTGCTTTGAAAGTGTGACTCAGTCAGAATGAATCAGACGCAATATATTTACATCTGTCGGTTAATCTCCCAGGCAGTCCTCCTCTTCTGCTAGCTGCGCAGTTTCAGGACATTTCTGTTGATTGAACATTTTTGAGAAGGGAGGTTTTGGCTTAAGCCCTGCTTTATGATGGACAAACAGAAATTCTTGCCTAGATTAAATGTGAAACTGGATGATAGTCCGGGCTTGAGACCAGAAAAGCGATCCAGCATCCTAAAATCCAGCTCCACGTTTAATAAGCTGCAGTGAGTTTGTTTAACGCAGCCTGTCTCTCTGCAGCTTTTAGTGCCTCTTAATGCACAGATAAGAGAGTGTGTTTCATAGAGAGAAAGACACACACACACACACAGGATGTGTTTACCACTACAAGCTATACAGAGAGGCTTAGTATGATGTGTATGTATAAGTACTAGCATTGTGATGCTTCTTGTTTCTCTTCTTTCTTTTGGTCTACAGATGATGATTATGATGGGTATTATTGGAGTCATCGTGGTCGGAATAATCTTCCGTGAGTTTTATTCTAACTTTGATAACTTCTTTACGTTTCGTTACATTTGGTCGACTTTAATACATGACAGCATTGAAGTTGGTTTAATATAATATTTAACCAGTATTTGTGGTTAATATACCTTATCAATAAAATATAGATAGCACCTTGTACTACTACTAGTTAAAATAAAGTAAGACCCAGAGCGGCAATATAGGTAACATGTTCAATGTGGTTATTGGTGAAAAAAATTCTATCGCTCAAAAACCTCTACAATAACGTCTTCGGCAAATTTCCTTTTCTCATTAGTAACCATTTAATAAGAACATTTATGAATTAAGCAGCATTTTGAAAAATGAACCACTAAGCAATGGATTACGTACTGCCTTTTACAGAATAGACAGGAAGGAGTAATTAGATGTATTGTGTGAAAAAAGGAAGTTGTTTTGTGTAGGCTTTAGGGTGTGCATGTTTAATGCCCAGACTGGACCACCTCAGCACAAGCTTAATAATTCAACACTTTGATTACTGTGAATTATTCATTTTGTGTGGCTACGCTCAACCCCATGGCTCATGGAAATCAAACTGCAAGAGAAACTGTAACTGCAATATAAGTGTGGACTGTTATTGCCTCAGTTACGTCTTTTTTTCTCTTTTCCTCTCTCTCTCTCTCTCTTTCCTATGCAGTGTATTTCTTCTCATGAGATGCCCTGGCACACAGAGAGGATAAGTCCAATGAAAAGAGGTGGAAGAAAAATCAAAGCAAAAAGAAAAGACCACTCAACCGCTCATGTAAAGTCCATGCCTTTTCCTGTTCCCCCTTCTCTCTTCTATCCTCTTGAGCCATCTGGAACTCCAGCGTGACTGTAGTCAGCAGAAAAAGATTCATACGAGCTAACCTTTCTGCCTCGCGCCCATCTGCTTTTTACCTGCTCTTTCAATATGACTTTTACTCCCTCCTGTGGGACTACACACACACAAACACACCATAAAAGTAAAGGAAAACTCAGATTATAGAGTTGTGCATGAGCAAGGAAGAAGTGGTTTGAAAAAGGCTGGAGGGAAAAGACTGTGAAGGTGGGTAGACAAGAAAATTAAAGGAAGTAAAGAGAAGTAGAAAACTGAAAACAGGGAGGGCGCTATTCTTTCTCCGTACACTGTCAAAAGATCCTCACGTGACCTTCCAAAGCCATCAGGAGTCAGTTTGTAAATCGATAGTGTCATATCTAACACATCAGAGCCTGCTTATTCCTACTGTCACAGTGCTAAGGCCTTCAGCTTCTACTTACTACTGTAAACAAGGGAAATCAGAAATTCCACCTACTTTAATTCTTTATGTGTAATAGTGATCTCAGTCATTGCAGAAAGAAGCTTGTATTCATATTTAGCTAAATGTCTTTAATAGCTATCCATCCCTGCTTATTTCTCTACATTTACATTCTTCACCTGAATATACACACGCCTTAAAAAACACACACACAGTGACAGAGGACACTGAATATGGACAGGAGGAGAGGAGGACAGTGATGTGAGAGGAAAAAAGTCAGGGAAAAATTTTAACTACTGGTACACAAAAAATTGCATATCCAAACATTTTCATGCTCAGACTTGCACATACAGCTCCATGCATACAGTCAGACATACAAACACACACATTGTAAGTCACTTTAAGGTTTCTTCATTGGCTGTTTGGTAGAACGTGGATGATAAGAACATTTCAGAAAAATACAACCACATATACACACATTTTCACATATATTTTCATTTCATTTAATCTGTGTCTAATTGCATGAAAGATACACTGTTGGAGTCTTATTCTGTAACGTTAACTTCCTAAACTACTGCCTAATGTACAGATCTGATAGAGAAACTTCATACCCTCCACAAAATCTCATCAGTGTACAAAACAAGAAATTTGTGAACCTGCCAAAATTGTTACCTTCTCAATCACTGATGGAATGTGGTAAGGAACGGAAGTGGTCTTTCTTTAAAAAATGATATTTTAAACTAAAGTTCTTCATAGACATAAACTTTATTATTTTTCTATTGCGTAAAGCTGTTGCATATTGCAAGAACTGTCCTTTTTTCATCACAGTAACTGATTCTAAGAGACGGTATGACAGTGCGGAAAGTAAATGCCATTAATGAATGATGTACCTATGGAAAAACAAATCACTTACAGCCATTTAGTGCATCCAGAAGAGAATTCAGAAGCATGCTTATTTTCCCTAACACTTTTGCTGATGCCAGTAAATAAAAAAAATCTACAAACTGTTGCTGTTTGTATGTGAAATGAAATGAAAACTCGAAAAGTGTAAAAAAAAACAACAACACGCATACACATACATACATACATCTATATATACAGTAGACCCCCAAAATTTGCAGGGGTTGCGTTCCAAGAGTACCCGTGAATTGTGAAAAAACGCAAATTGGTAAAAAATGCGGTAAAAAAAAAAATCCTTTAAATGCCTATTTTTATAGTCTAAACCTTAAATATGCCCCCAAATATGCTCCCAAAACACTTTCATTTCATTTTAAATTCAGCTTAATACATTACCCTTAAAAAATGTAAAGGTAAACTCGAGATAGCTACACGCGGGAAACTGTTATGATGCGGGAATGCTGGACTGCATCTGCCAGAGATGCGTCACAGGGCAGCAGCCAATCAGCAGCAAGAAAAAATGCATAACGCTCTCAGACTGGCCACTTTCACACCTCCTGCCTCTGAGTACAGGGGTATTTCACCATTCCAAGACGTGTTTTTGTATACGCCTGCTTTGTGTTTAGCTGAATTTAAGTTGATATTTATTTGTTATAAAATTAGTAAATTATATTTTTCTTAATAATTTAGCAGTAAAGCGCTTGAAAAATTGGGAGCATATTTGCAGATTCAGTGAATTTGCGGGGATTTACGCGAACAATTATTAGAACGAGGGGGTACCCTGTATATGTTTTTTTTTTTTTTACTGTAATCAAATTTACACCTAAAGGAGATCAAACAAAGAAACAAAAAACTGATAAATAAGCAAATATATTTCTTTCCAGTGTCTTTTCAGTTCCCAGATATGGTCTTCAGCACCTGTTGGTATACCAGACAAAACAATAATTACTTTACAGACCTGATAGCATTTTTAACAGGGCATTGAAATCTAATGGAGACTCATTCATCTAACTGAGACTCACGGACTTCAACTGTTACTGATTACTAATTTTTCGGTGGAGCTACAAAGATGCGTCACACAAAATCTTTTTTGAGACAGTTCTATAGTAATCCATTCAGAGCCCAATACATTTGTTGAACCATCTCTTTAAAAGGAGAGGTAAGGGGCAGGTTCTATTATTTATCTACTATTTATTATTATTTTCCCCATGATGACATGATGTTGCTTAACTTGTTTTAGTATTTGAGTTTAAGCCTCAGACAGACTTGTAGAAAAGCAGTAATAAAAAAAGTAATTTAAAAAAATCTTAATATATCTAATATACAATTAAATTTTATAAGATTTAAATTATATAGTATTACATTTGAATGAAAGTCAGAACACATAGTTTAATGCTTACCTATCTTGATGCCTGATATAAAAACAGTACTGACAAAACCAGCGTCGCCAGGACCATGTAGTAGTAGCTGTTTGCTAAATTCGACAAGAGAGAAAGCCTTTAAATCAGACTTAATTCTATCCTGAACACATGTATATCATCACATCTACTAAAACAAATACAACATTAGTGCTATTGTGAGTAATAAGGTCAGAAAGTGTCATTATATAGTATATAGTTTTAGCATTGCATATATTTGGCTGAAACTGTAACCAATGAAAAATGAATAATATACTAATATACTATTATCTCTCATATGCAACATCCCTCTAAGGCCTCGTGCTCACATGGAAGTTTGTAAACTGATAAGCTTGTACTGTACATTTCACTTGATTGAGCCTAGATTAGTATTCTCTAACCTGGCTCAGGTGGGTGTACCGTCAGGCTGACATCACTGGGTGTTTTCAGGGCAAAGTGAGAGACCCTGCAGGTGAAGACAGTTCCAGGTGGGTGTTGAGAGGGGTGGATGAAGAGAAAGGATGAGAGAGAGAAGGTTCCGTCATTGTGCTGGCGGTGGCTGGAGAGAGAAGCTTTCTCTGTCAGAGAAATGCTCTCCGATTCAGAAGAGGCCTGAGATAACCACTCCACCTGCAGGACACAAAAAGCAGTGTCAGCTGATTAAAAATAATAAAGCTTGATACTTAATGGCAATTTTATGAGGACTGCCTGATACCATTATACACACACACACATATATAGACGTCTAGATGTGCAAAACTGGTAGAGAAGTATCCCAACAGACTCAACAGAGTCTGTCAGTGAATGGTTTTTAATTGTATTTAACTTTTTAACGGTTGCTATCATATCTTTTACTTAGACGTTTCATTGAGTTAATAGCTAAAAATGTAGAGTCATGTGGAAAACGTAGGACACCCCATTAAATATTCTGTTCTTTATTAAGAAATATTTATATATCAATGTGTAATCTTGGTTTTATTTATCTCTGGAAAAGAGAGTGATTTAATTGTGTGTCTTCATTTCAGGCTGCAAAGCAACATTTGTGAACATTTTAAAGAGGGCAATTATTTTATACATCTGCTGTATGTATATATATTTTTTTCTTTTTGTTCTACAAGTCCAAGGGTGGTTATTTCATCCATGCAACCCAACACTGAACTAATACTATAGAGGTGTGCACTAATGCCTAGCACAACCTTCTACATATAGAGCAAGCCTTTCACACTTCAAGCCAGAAGGACTACAGAACTGCAAGAGTAGTGTTTCCTTATGTAATGCAACTCATCAGCAACTTATCTCTTTGGGTGCACACTATACTGAGCAGCACTGGAGCCCTGAGAGCTGGAGTCTGAAAACTGCATTTTAATGAAGGGCTATGCATAATGGGTCAATTATCCTCAGTGTGAAGACAGCTTGTCCTGAAGCAGCAGATGTGGGAATGCACTGACAAAAATAAGGAACTGAATGTACTTGATTTAAATGGGTACATTATTCCTGCAAGAATGAAATATATTAAATCAAGCCAATTATCATGAAATATAAGTACAATAAAAATAAAAAAAAGTGAAATGAACACATTTGAAACAAGTGCACAATTTCTTTTCGGTGTGTGAGCTAATCTTATCTTGAAGCACCAGACTGGGTTGATTAGAGGTAAAGGACATACCTGCACATCCAGTGGGTAATAACGGTCACAGTGACAGCTCAGTTTCTGAGGCGAGTCGTCCTGAAATATCACTTTCTTTTCAGAGAGAAAAACTGTGGGAGGCTCTAGAGAGACAGAGAGAAAGAGAAAGAGAAACAGAGATAGTGATGAAGTGATAGCACATCAGCAGGTAATAAACTGTAGTTATGAAAGTGCTGGCAGGTCCTGTCACAAAACTTAACTTCAAATTGAAAGACACACTCTTGATTAAAAAGTCTCACTGTCAGACAGACATAAACCAATAAAAGACTCACGTATGATGTGCAGTTGAACAATTTGCTGAGTCTGAAAGTCTCCGGTGCTGATGGTGCAGATGTATGTGCCCTCATCCGAAACCTTTAAACTCTTCATAGTCAGAGATGCATTTCCATCTCTAATCAGCAAGGCTGAGTCTGCACTCACCCCTTCACGCTCCACTAGCACTGTCGGTAGAAATACAAAACACATATTCCAGAAAATGAATAAATTACTTACTGTATATTTCAATGCTGAATATATATATATATATATATATATATATATGAGGGGCGTTTAAAATGTTTCTGCACTTTTATATTTCCAATGGAAACGGTGAAGGCTGGAAAAGTAGTACTTGGGCATGTCTGACAGTTTAGTGCCTTTTAGCATCATCTGATTTCCATCTTTTTGGACCACTAAAAGAAGCTTTAAGGGAAAGGAATGATTTTCATGTGATGATGATGTGAAAGCAGTGGTGCATCAGTCGCTATATTTTTCAGTTATACGTTCATTGGCTGTATACACTACCATATGTACATCTGGCAGCGGGGATTAAAGTGCAAAGATGAGTGGCCATTAAGGGCCTTTTCCCTTTAAGATATTTTTTTCTTGACCACACTGAGCAATAAAAACATACTAGACTTTGGGATGACAATCAAAAGTGTGAGTTCTGAGACTAGCTGTACAGAAATATTGGATGTAGAACTAATGGCAGCCGGAATTGAGGTTACTTTTTAGATTTAATCTGTCACTCACCTTCTGTCCCTTCCTCAGACTCGACCCCATGGGCTCTCATATCCAGGACCCTTCGTCCGTTTCCTTTGTGCTGCCACCGCCACTCGAGCCCCACGTTCTGCTCTGGAGATGTGTCTTTTTGCTTATAACCACAGTCTAAAAGTACATCATCTCCGATCGGAACCGCAACGGAGGGAGAACGAGAGAACACCACAAACACAGCTACAGGAGAACAGAGAGAGACAGAAGGTTGGAGGAGAAGTCAGGAAGTGTGTGTTATATAACAAATAGTTAACATGAAAAACATTTTTGCAAACATTTTTGAAAACTGGGTAAAGTAAAAGTAATAGGTGACCAAATATGAGCACTTCCCCATGTGCTAACACTAGGATGAAGTTTTAATGAATGGTACCATCTGTAAGCAGAGTTCCCCATTGGCTGAGAGGAAGCTGGAGTTTGCTCTGCATTAGTGGTGCAGGACTTGATTCTGTATTTTCATCAGAGACTGTCTGCAGAACTAAGGTGAGGCCAATCCCACCACCTTCTATCTGAACCGACGCGATGAAATGAGCAGGTAAATCCTCAGGCTCTGATCCTCGAGGGACATAGCGGCTCACTTCACAAATCACCTCCTGTTCATTACAGTCAGCATGAAGAAGAGACTCTGCTTCTGGAATCTCCACTGATGATACTGATCAGAGAGAGAGGCAGAGAGAGAGTGGGAGAATGGATGGGTGGCAGTAGTAGAAAAAAAGTCACAATATAAATCACTTTAAAATAAAATAAATAAATATTAATAGACTATTAGATAATGGTAGAAAATAAAAGAAATAAAAGACAAGAAAATCAAGAAATAACTATATACATTTATGTGCACAAACACTTTTTTTATTTATTTAATTTTAGTTTTTGAGGATAGCTGACACATCGTATATATGTAAATGCTAACAAACATTTATTATTTTGCACATAATCATTACTGTTAACCTAGACAAAAATAAAAGCCAAACTATTTTAGGCTGTTTTGCAGCTGCTGAGGATGCGTGCCATGTGTTTTACATATAAACACTAAAACACTAAAAGCAGATTCACTTCATTTTACAAAGAACGACCTACTCCACTCACCCGCCACCTCGAAAATTAGGTCATCAGCGTTAGGGGTCTCAGGGGGGTTGTATGGGGTTATGGTTTCAGGCGAGAGGTCAGGGGGCATATCGACATCCCGTAAGACCAGAGTGGCCGGAGAGCGCGTGAAGAGAGACCCTCCCATCATCCCTCCTCCCTCCTCAATGAGAGAACAGGACAGTACCACATCGGCGCCCTGCAGGCCTGTGGGCAGAGCGAGACAGCTCAGTGTGTGCAGCAGAGGACAGTGTTTCACACACAAACGAGCAAAATGGAGCTATACTATACGGACAAAAGTACTGGGACACACCTGTTTTCAGGTTTAGGACTAGGCCCCTTATTTCCATTGAAGGGCTTAATCTTAAGCTTCAGCAGACCAAGACATTTTGGACAACACCATGCTTCTTTGTGGACACAGTTTGGGGAATAACTTTTTTTATTCCAGCATGACTGTGCCCCAGTGCACAAAGCAAGCTCCATAAAGACATGGTTGGGTTAGTTTTATGTGACCACAACCTTTGGGATGAACTGGAACAAAGATTGCTACCCAGGCCTTCTCATCCAACATCAGTGCCTGACCACATAAATGGACAACTTCCCACAGAAACACCCAAAATCTTGTAGAAACTATCCAAGAAGAGTGGAAGCTGTTATAGCTGCAAAGAGGGGACCAACTTTATATTAAAGTCTATGTCTTTGAATGCAATGTCATTAAAGTCCCTGTTGGTGTAATTGTCAGGCGTCCCAATACTTTTGTCCATAGAGTGTAGCTGTGCTTTAACACTCACCGCGCGTCCGCCCCAGCAGACCGGCCAAAACGAGCAGGGTGATCATCACTGAGCTCTTCTGTAAACCTGGACCGACCAGAGAGCAGCCCTGCCGTGTAAAACACCCACACTGTTCAGTAAAATAAATGACAGAAAAGTCGAAGCTCCTCCATTAGCATCAGGACTTTGGACACCCCCTCCCGGGTTACTTTCACTTTTGATTAGGAATGAAAGAGCTCCGCATTAATGACTGCGTATTAAAAACTTTAAACACTGCGGAGATTCAATCACACGACCACCCAACCACCTTCATCCGTCCGTCTCACTCCGTCTAGACCCGCAGTGGGGTTTAATTTCAGCCGTTTAAACAAGATCTGTCTTAAAGTGAAAGCAAGAACTGGAACGGAAGGACGTCACGAACATTTTTGCTCTTTCTTTTTCTTTTTTTTAAGGGAAGCAAAACATAACAAGAGGAACAATAAGAAACAACAACAACAAAACACAAACACCATCAATAAAACAACAACAATAGCAATAAGAATAAGAGTAATAAACAGATCAATAGACCTAACCACATCTGTTACAATTCACCTTAGAATTTCTTGGATCAAGCTGCAAAAAACTACTGAGATGCTCTTCAGTAGGGAATACTATAACAGGTGAAAGAAATGCAGGGGGAAACAAAGCACAAGTAGTTAGAAACAGTTAACTTTATCACAAGCACTGCTTTGGCACAAGCTGGACATAAAACAACTGCATTAGTCGCTAGATTTATCTGAGGAAAGGTGAACAGATCAAGTCACACAGTCAGCTCTTCGGCTGGCCTGAGGAACGCTGTGTTGTTGCTGCACTTGGGCTGTAGTCTGTCCATTACTGTGTCAGCTTTTTGTCTTCGATTTGATCATTTCTTTTTGCACAATTGGCCTCAGGTTTCCTACGTTTTGGGACAGACAAATTCTTAGAAAAAAAACAGTTCCACCTGATCATCAGCAAAGCCGCAACTAATGGGACTCATCTAGAAGGCAGAACCCAGTAGCACCATGTTCTTGGTAAAGATCATCCACTCAGATGTCAACCAAAACTTAGCATGATGTTCAGGTTTAGATGTTGTGACAAAACACGGCATCTAATGTCAATAGCTTAATAGACTTAGAACCTACATTACATATATATATAATCACTAAAGAAAACAAGCCTTAGATCTACCTGACAAAAAATGCTCAAGTCTGTACAATGTCTTAAATGTCTTAAAGCAAAGCAAGGAGGATTAGACATTGCTGGTCTGTGAAGGCCAGCTGAATTCTTCAATTTAAAATAGGAACTTTCTCCAGCAAACCTGTAGGGCAGGCCTATTCAACTGGCAGCCTGCGGGCCAGATCCGGCCCTTTCGAAAATTTCTATGGCCCGCAAGACTGCCCGCAAATCAATGTGTGATTCATGTGATATAATAATATTTGGATTTAGGGTTTTGGATCATGATTGGCTCGTAGTCCCACGCTACTTTTGCCAGGATTGGTTATCTGCTGTGTTGTATAAAATT
>JBBPCY010023020.1:0-14694 GCA_037974405.1 Brachyalestes nurse | reverse complement strand
ACGTCAGAGTTAACACTGGTCTGAGTGTGGAGAGTCTGAGGAGAGCTCTGTCTCAGCTTCAGGAACATCTCAACAAGTTGATGGAGAAGCTTGATGACACTGGTGAGTATTTATACATATTACTGGTACTCATTCATACCACATTCATACCAGATTGTTACCTCAGACCTGTTCCTCATGTTAATGTATTTATTTCATATAACAATTAGAAATCTTCATTGATCCCAGAGAAAATTGTTTATGTAGTGACTGCAAAGATACAGAGAGACACAAAGACATGAACAATATAAAAAATAAAGTCTAAATAAATATCTGTAGAAAAAAATCCAATATTAAAATACAATATGCTACATGCACAATTGTTGGGTATAAATACTATAGATAAGTAACACAATTAAGTAAAACCAACTGATACAGATGGTAGGGTATCTGAATTTTTTCAATTTAGATTCTGGTTCCAGTACCACTTAATTGATTCCAGTTCTTATCGATTCCTTATTTTGATTCCACAAAGGTAAATTAAATAAAAAATAAAAAAGAGGACAACTGTTTAAATAACAAAACAAACTTTATTCAGAATGATTCAAACCAAAGAGTCAACTGATTTGTTAATAATAAAACAATTTTCAATTTTCATCTAATAAATAACTGAGGAAAGTAACGTGAAATACAATACTTTTTTTTTAGCAAACCTAGTGAATCTCAACTACAACAGGTCCTGGTAGAAACCACACACGTCCTAGCAAATGCTGTGTTTAACACTAGACTGACTGACAGCGTCAACTGACGTAATTTCATCAGGCTCAGAATCAGAATCGCCTATTGGAGCAGCAAGCATGCACTTAAAACCTCATGATTTATAAACAAACATGTGCCTCTCTCCCTACCTCCCTCCCTCCCTTTCAGCAGCTGCTCTGTAAGATACATATGGGGGTGGTGTAGGCACATGTACACACTTATGTTTATGTATTGTTGTTGTTTTATACTGTTGTGTAGGGGTGGGAATCGAAACCCGGTTCCGATTCAGAACCAGTTCTAATTTTGCGAAGTATCAGAATTGTTTGCCTCCGGCGTTATCAGTTCCTCTTAATGATTCTCTCGTAGCGCACAATGACGTAACTCTCCACAACTCGGATTATCATGGAGCAGAGAAAGCGTTCCACTGCGTGGTTGCATTTTAAAACATGTTAAAACATTGGAGGTCTCAACACAGTATTAAAGTTCAAGAGCTCGGGTGCAAGATGGTGGTTTAATAAAACAGCTGTTTTCAAAGCCAGAAATGGCTTATGACTAACTTTTTTAATGTAAATATGTAGCTAACCGGATCTCATTACCTGTCCACAAAATTATGGTCAGTAAAAAATATATGTTTATTTTCTACTGTTGTTGCCTTCTTAGCCTCAGCTTTAGCGGCTGCTTGCCAGGCGTCTTTGGTTTGTTACTCTCGGCCACAGAGCGGGTCCAAAATGAGACAATTACGGGGAGCTGTGTCTGTTTTTCCTCCCTCGGGACAGGAGCATTTATTTACTCTCTCAAAAATAACATTAGAGTGGCAAGAATCACTTACAAACAGAGTGGCCATGTAAAACTCTAAACACTCCCTGAAAGACTCCATCTCCCAGCATCCCTAGAGGCTCAATTATCCAAAATGCAAAGTTTCTTAAGGTGACAGGCTCATCCTGTAACACTGATAATGGAATCAATAAGGAATTGGATTGATAAGAAGGATTGATAATGACATTGACATCAATAATTTCTTATGGATTCCCATCCCTACTGTTGTGCTTGGAGACACCATTGACCGGAATCAAATTCCTTGTATGTGTTCGTATACTCTGCCACTGTGATTCTGATTCTGATTAAATGGCTACTGGCGCTGTACAATGGGCTCTGGGTCCAAAGTCAACTGGACCCTTGCTGTGTCTGCTGGCTGCGTGGATGTCTGCCAGCAGGTTGCAGGACTAAACGCCTGAACAAACTGCAGCAGCGGTCGTATCAGAAAGCGTCTTGTGTGAAACTGGGCACTGCGCAGCCGTTATAGGTATAGCCAGTTAGCTGCCGTTCTTGTGTTTAGAACGGATTTACAGATCCGAAATATAAAAACAATGTGTGGGTATCTGGTACCGGGTATTTTCAAATCCGTTCTTATTTGGACTTAAGTAGTGATATTGCACATGTATAACTTTTGCATGTATTAAGTGATTCCGCACCCATTTAGATAAACATCACTACATGCCGTAAGACAACTGCGCATAAGTAATTGCACATAAAGAAAATGTTTTAGCACACGATGAGAACGTTGTTGCATCTGGCAGACTGTTGCACATCATAGCAAAATGAAGTCCTTCACAAAATGATTTAAATATTTAACTAAGGGAATCTACATAGCAGGCAGCTTGCTCCCCAGCCTGACGGGCTGAATGGTGTTGGCAATGAAGAAGTCAAAGAATGTAATCCTTAGGGATGCACTTGGCTTGTCAAGATGGAGTAGCAGGTAGATGATGGTATCATCGGCTCCAATCTTGGCCTGGTAGGCAAACTGGAGGGAATCTTGCGCTGGCCTGACCAGGGGGCAAAGGATATCCAGGCCCAGTTTCTCAACAATCTTCATCCTGTGTGAGGTGAGTGCAACTGCCCTGTAGTCCAGTGGGGCACCGGGACCCGCCTTCTTTGGAACCACACACAATGTTTTACACTGCATGGGTACTTTCTCTGTACTGAGGCTCAAAATCCTTGGCAGTACTTCACATAGCTGGGTGGCATACAACTGAGTACATTTGGGCTTATGCAATCTGGGCCCGGCGCTTTGCAGGATGGAGTCTCCTCAGTCTTTTCAGTGATGGTGATGGGCAGTCTATGGATGTCAGAGTAGTCATTGGCAGAAGGAGAGAGGGTGGAGGCTCTAACTGGAAAGACTGTGGAAGAAGGCGAGAGGTAGGATGGATAGCTTCCTTAAGGCATGACAGTCCTTTCCCTTCTTTAGCTTCACAGACAAGTACCTCTGTGCTTCCTTGGCTGCCTCTTCCTTGGAATCCTTCTTCTTTGTCACCTGACCTGAATGCATATGAATTTCACTGGTATGGTGCAATCTACACAAAAGTTGATGTACTCAGAGACACAGTCTGTGAGGTGACCTTTGTCTTCTCCATGTGGCTCATATCCTGAAAATGGCTGGCTGCCACTTCACCAGTGGCAGGAAGGTGAGTAGAATGTTCACAAAGTTGTGGTCCGATCTGCCCAGAGGTGGAATGGCTGTGCTGCCGTATGCCTCTTCAACGTTAGCATACAGCAGAGAGACATGGTTGAGTTCGCCTGAGATGAAGATAAATGCATCTGTAAGCCTTGCCTAGAATCTTGCGCTCGCGGAGTGCATGAAATCACTCCACTCCAATTCAGTCGTTGCATTGGCAGATAGATGAATGGGGATCCAGTGTGGGATCCAGAACTCTCTGAGCAGATAGTGGGGATGGAGTTTTGTCCAAGCCAACACATGAAAAGCCATCATTGTCCACGGTAGAGTCTGCACTCACGAAATTCTTTGTTTTGTTTGACTTGTGCTGTGAGCTCGTCCATCTTATTGTCCAGTTATATAATAATGGAGGGAAGATATGGTTTCTATCACCTCCTCAACTGCTCACCAGACTGTTGGCCATTCCTCGCTGCTCTTTTCTCTTGCACTTTTGTTCCTCCACAGCATCCTTTCTTAGTCTTTCCCATTTCATATTTTTTACATTATTTTTCAACAACTCATCATAATACTAAAGTGTGAGAGCTGAAGTTTTCCCAAACCATTATTATGTATGTTTGGGCATTTATTCAGTAAATAAGAGGGTTTTTTGAGCGGCAACTCCATAGTAACTCTATAATTCTTTTTATAGCTGAATTTGAAGCTGCTTCTTGTCAGAGCTTATGAATAATTTTGGAACCATTTCAAATGTCAGAAGGTCTGGTAATATCTGTAGTTATTTGCTTGTATATACGTTTTTGATTGGTTTATCATGTACCAAGTATTGATAGTTTAAGAATTGGTTTAAAAGTTAACTCAATTTCCAAAATGCCACCCCATAATGAAATATTTTAAGATGTAAACAGAGAGGTTCCTACTGGGTTTGGTGTGAGATGCTCCATTCTGGAGACACTTGGGGAGTCAGAACTGTTCATAGTTAAAAGTTCCCTCACAGAAAGTAAAAAAGTTAAAGTTAGAGGCAGAAGAATGTAACTGCTGCAACCATTAGTAACCACCTTGCAACCCCATAGCAACCACCTAGCAACAATCATGCAATCACACCTCTTCTTACGGAAATGCATCTAACTTAAATTATAATAGCTGATGATGTCTGTTATTCTTTTTTTCGAAACAGAACTGAAGAGAATTCAGCGATATGCAGGTGTGTGGACTCTCACTGATCACATGACTGAATATATACCTCAACTTTATTACTCATATAATGTGTATTAAAATGGGTTTGAACTGTTTTTTGTTTCTCTCAGTGGATGTGACTCTGGATCCTGATACAGCTCATCCTGAACTCATCCTGTCTGATGATGGAAAACAAGTAAGGCTTGGAGAGAAACGACAGAAACTCCCCAACAACCCAGAAAGATTTGATTATTGGGCCAATGTTCTAGGAAAGGAGTGGTTCTCCTCAGGGAGGTTTTACTATGAGGTGCAGGTCAGAGGAAACAATGACTGGGACTTAGGAGTGGTCAGAGAGTCCAGTAACAGGAAAGGAGACATCACACTAAGTCCGGAGGATGGATACTGGACTGTGTGGCTCAGGAATAAGACTGAATATAAAGCTCTGGACTCTAACCATGTTCTCCTCTGCTTGAAACAGGCCCCCCAGAAGGTGGGGGTGTTTGTGGATTATGAGGAGGGTCTGGTCTCCTTCTATGATGTTGAGGTCAGGTCTCATATCTACTCTTTCACTGGTCAGTCTTTCACTGAGAAACTCTATCCATATTTCAGCCCCTGTGACAATGGAGGTAAAAACTCAGCACCACTCATCATCACAGCAGTTGAAGATCATAAATGAGTTTTTTTTTAATTCTAATATTTCAGACCGTGAATTAAAGTATATTTTCTGAAAATCCTCCATTGTCTCAAGACAAACTGTGATTGAAGATACATTATGCTTTTAAATTAATGAATGAATGAACAATACAAGGAATAAATAAATGAACAAATTCTAACAGCACTGTTCTTCTACAACCAATAAAATAAAGGGTAGTTTGATTTTATGTATTTATTTGCTTGATATTTAATGCACCCACTAAGTAGACAAATTGTCCAAGACTTCATAAACAAGAAAAGTCCCAGAACAGTCAAAACAAACAACAAGAATGAAAGAGAAAAAAACGAATTTCAGGGAAATTTAATTGCTAAGCAAATGATTAATCTGTTTCTCTGAGTGTATAATGTACATTAAATTTATAGCACTTACATGTCAAAACATTTCTGTTTTAATTGTGTTATTAAGGATTTTACCAACATTATTTAAAAAATAAATTAAGGCCGTAATCAATTTATATCTTAAACACACCACTTCATTTTAATAAATTAAGAAATAACAATAGACAACACTTAGTTCGTATTTCTAATGTTTATTCTGTATGGTTCACATAAATAAGATAAGTGCCCTTCTTCAAGAACTAGGCAGATGACATTGTGGCACATAATATGACCACCACAGAAATTGAGAGGGAAAACTTGGCCACTGAATCTTGATTGGCAAATTTATAAACATACAAATTATTTTTTTTAGCTTAACTAGTATTTGGTTCCTTTTTTGGTTCTATATTGAAAGTGAAAAAAGTTTTTTAATGGTGAAGGTGTTTATTATGGAATGTGAAGATGCAGAAAGCAGTAGGCTGGAGTCGGCAGCAAGAAAGAAAGATGGTAAATCATTACGCCTCCTTTATGTATTTTCATTATTTGTCTTTGAAGTGGAAATGACAGTGCAGCATCCTGTAGTGGCGACTTGCTCAGTGTCTGTGTGGAGCTGCTGCTGATGTAGGAGGAACATCTCACATCTCACCTCTTCGTGGGTCCCTGGATGATTATTACTGTTATTTTATTATTATTATTATTAATAACCACCAGGCCACCAGCTGCACGCTTTCACATTTTTGCTTTTTTGTTTCTAGTAGTTGGATCGTCCATTAATACACGGACCACTGATCATTTCCATTGTGGCTTTTGTTGTTGTGTTGTGGCTTTGTGTTGACATTTCTGGGCCACCTAAAAACAAAAATAGAGAAAAAATAGAAAAAGGGATATGAGCCATGGGCATCAATTTCTAAATTTGTTTATATTTACTAAATATTTTATAATAAAAAGTTTGTCATTTTGCCTGTTAAATAAAGGTTCCAGTAAATTACCAAATTACATATTTTAGATTTCATTGTGATTGTGGGAAGTGTCCCAACTTTTTGTTAATGGGGTTTGTTCTGTAAGAAAATGCTGACCATGTTCTATCACTCTGTTTTAGAGAGTGTTGTGTGCTGGGGCAGTGGGGTGAAGACTGCTGATGCCAACAGGCTGAACAAGCTGATTAAAAAGGCTGGTTCTGTCCTGGTTCTGTCCTGGGTGTCAGACTGGAGAACCTGGAGGAGGTGTCTGAGAGGAGAATGCTAAAAAAGCTTCTTGGTATCATGGAGAACCCCTCTCACCCCATGCACACCTCAATGATGGGCCATCAGATGCGTCCCATCAACTCACCCTGTCATCTGGTTAGGCTGTCAGCAACACTCCTGTCTCGTATGACAGGCTGACCAGATGACAGGGTGAGTTGATGGGACGCAGGAAGAGATTCGGTAGAGACAAAAGTCTGAGACATAAAATTCTGAGCTGACCTGGAATCTACAAGAGCAAATACAGAAACAGAAAGATTGAGTGCATACACTGACAGGCATTACAAACTGGTTAACGGAAAAGAGTTCTCGTAATGCCTGGTTCTGCATAGTTTCTCTGGGGTTGTATCAGGGACTGTTTGTTCTAGTGCCCCTCTGCAGTACCAGCACAACCCCTGTTCTGCCTAAGAGAGCACTCATCCTTGGTGAGTTTTGACGCTCCCAGCTGCATGGGTTCCAGAGCTGTGGGGGCCCAGTTGTGGAGCAGTCAGTTTCTGCTGGGGTTCTGTTCCAGAACCGGGAGGTGGACTGGCCTGATGGAGCAGGGCGTCACCTCTTAGCCCTCAAGTGCTGAACCAGGTTCAAGGCAAGCCTGATAACTCCATCAAGGTCCAGGCCAGCACTGTGGTAGACTAGCTCAGTCTGGAGTTCTGGGTTAAGAGCTTTCTGTTATATTGTGAGTAGTGCAGCCTCATTCCACCCTGTTTCCACTGCCAGTGTTCAAAAGGTGATGGAAAAACCTGCGGCTGGTTAGGAGCCCTGACCTAGGCGAAGTAATTGGTCACCACAGGGCTGTCCCTGGGCGGGATGGTCGAAGACCATCTGGAAGCAGTGGATGAATTCGGGAAAGTTTTCTGTGACCACCTGCCATGGTGTAAGAGGAGAAAAGGTGCACGAGGTTAACTATCTCTGCTGCGTCAATGAATGAGTCTGCTCATTTGTCATGGTTCCTGCTTCATAGGCATGAGGACAGACTTGTGGGGCTACTTTGATACATTTTATTTACAAAATAGAACTCATGGTTCACTAAGATACCAAACATACAACACAAAAGGCGGAGGGGATCTTCCACATGTGTCGCTGCTTAGAAGAAGACCAGAGCACGAGGTAATAGAGGAGCCAGCTAGGGCTGTAATACATATAAATACAGAAAAGTAAAGATGCTATTAGCCGGAGTACACAAGAGTGATTGGACAGTGTTCTCCAGATCAGCCTGGGCTTAAGTAAGGAAACATAAACAAAGACACAAGTGTAGATAATTACAAATCTGCAGAAAATAACACTAAAAATGTGGAACTCAGGTTTAGTATTACAGTGATCCCAAGTGAGCGCGTGACACCTGTGAGCTGTCAATGGCAATTCCTCAATTTTGATACAGTCTTTACTGATAAGTCTAATACCATAATGCCATTTGTACCTGTTTTACTCATAAAGTACAAAGTCATTTCGTGTCACTTTGCACTTCCTTTGTCTTCCATTATATTGCTCTATGTAAATATTTACATGGCATGATACTGTTCACTTGTGCTGTTCTGTTATTTACTCTTTTTCGTACTTTCTAATATTTGGTCTTAGGGGCGACATTTCACTGCATGTTGATGTAGATCTATTTATGTGGCAAATGATAAAAACATCTTGAAACAGATTTTGATTGTTTTCTTTTATTTATCAAATTAAAACTGAGGCAGTTCCACAGAGTGAGGGGACATTTGCAGACATGCAGAAACACACACCAGGGTGTATACAGATCCAGTCTGTAGTGGAGCAGATGAAGCAGTCTGGTAGAATTATGTCCAGGAAGGTGTGCTGAGCTGAGTTAGAAAGAGTCGTTTCCAGACACAAGGGCAAATGAACACAGCGATGACTGAGAATGTTCTTGTGTAATGAAGAGCTGGAGAACTTTATAGGTGTAGATTTCAAGGTTCAAAGTTCAAGGTTACTTTCTAGTCAACAGCAGCTGTGTACATGTACATAGTGTGTGTCCATGGACCACATTACAACATATAGCAACATTCAGTGGAGCCAAGCAGAGAATGCATGAGCTAAACACCACACACAGACTTTCTTTACTACCTGAAATGGTGTGAAGTACAGATTGTTGTTTACTCTCAGCTTGTGCTTCACTGTAGTGGTTGGCGTCTCCCTCCTGTCCTCTGTTTGACTTTGTGATAAGTGAACTTTGAAGCTGAATCTGGGCATCTCCACCACACTCCTAAACTTCTCTACATTACACCTTCTCTAACAGTTTAAAACATTAGTGTCATTTTTCATTATTTTACATTATTAGAAAACAATCAAAATGCAGTAATAAATGGACTGACAGAAACAGAAAAAAAAATTGTTACATTCAGATTTCAATTTAGATTTGTTTTGCTTTTCCTGTAAACTTGTCATTTCTGAGATACGAGGTTGTGTTCCAACAGCTAAGATTATATTTGTGACTTCATAACCCAAATAGCCCAATGTAGCGTAGTGTAAATGTAATGTAAATAAAGTGCATAATGTATTGAAAAACCTCAGATTAGTTTTTAATATAGTTTTAAACCTCAGATTTAAACTATATTTTCACACTGTATGTTATTATTATTATTATTATTATTATTATCATCATTATTATTATTAATGGAATAAGTAAAGAGAGAGGCAATGGGATGGTGTTGGTGGGGATCCTCTTATCTCCACCCCTTCCTTACTTTGGTCTTAACTTCTGACTTTCTTTGACAGGTGTTGTTTAGGTGTACCTTGTGTGCAGGAACTTGGTTGAATAGTGGACGTTTATTTAAGTTTAGCTTTACAGGTTTAAGGAACAGATCTGGACGACTTGAGCATTGCTGTACGTCGCTCTGGATACGCGCTTCATCTTGACGTAAATGTGTGTTTAACGAGGTAAATTTCTGCCCCCTGTTGGCCAAAGTACAATTAAAAAATCTTCAGGAAGAGGTGTGGGGCGTCACTCAGAGCAAACGAAAGGTGAGTAAATCCTTTTCACAAACAACGTCTTCAGCAAGACAGACTTCAGCTTTTCCTAGATGAATTAAAAGTCCTGGATCTGAACTTAGATGGAGTAGAAAACCAAGCAAAGGGAAGAGAAAAGACAAAACTGGTAACGTCTGAGTTTGTTCTCTTTAACTGTCGCTGCTGAGAAAAGCTTTGGTTCAGCACATTTCTACCCTTAACTGTTGTCCGTGTTTTGGTCTTTTTTTTAATTGTTCCAGGTGTGTTACACAGCAGGTGCTACATCAGGGCAACTGCTGGACATTTGGAAGCTAAAAGTAGCAAACCAAAGTGTTGTATTTTCACTATTAATGATTTTACTGTTGTTAAAACAAATGAATATAAATCAGTGCAAAGACGAAAACAGAGCTATTTAATTAATCACACAAAGCAGAAGAAACCTCAGCAAACAGTGCCGTTCACACTGTGTGCTCTGGTGTGTTCAGGTATGACAGAATGGTCACTTTCACTTTCAAAAAAATAAACTGTAAGGAGGCAGAAAACCAGGCCAAGGGAGAAAAAGACAAACAGGCAAAATCTCTCAGTTCTGCTCTTTAGCATGTTTCTGCCATTAACTATTGATTATGTTTTGATGTTATGTTTTATTAAATTATTGTCAGTTTTTATACATTTTTTAAATTATTATATGTATTATCTGTTCCTGAGGGTTATAGAGCAAAAATAGAGTACATTTGCTATAAAGAAGGGG
The DNA here is from genome assembly GCA_037974405.1 of Brachyalestes nurse. Lineage (NCBI taxonomy): Eukaryota > Metazoa > Chordata > Actinopteri > Characiformes > Alestidae > Brachyalestes > Brachyalestes nurse. The sequence goes on along the minus strand of JBBPCY010023020.1, from coordinate 4,358 downwards.
GTTTAGAGCATGATGTGAATGCCTGTGAAGTAAATGTAATTTATAAAGGAAATATGTCCTTCATGTTCAAATACATCCAGATTATGTTCTATAAATAGTTTTTATGTGGTTTGTAATCACTCTCTTATCTCTCCTCTTTCATTCATGGCCTTCTCCAGCATTCTCCTGTCTGAAGATCAGCTCCAGTGCTTCATCTGTCTGGATGTGTTCACTGCTCCAGTCTCTACTCCATGTGGACACAGCTTCGGCATGGTTTGTCTTAGAGAGTGCTGGGACAGCAGTCCACACAACCAAAAGACCTGAACACGTTCTCATATCTGTGAACACGTTCATCTCTGGACTGTCTGCTCAGTTCAAGAAGTCAGTTAAGGTGAACTCCAGCAGAGCTTCAAATGAAGGTTCTGTGTGATTCCTGCAGTGAGGAGAAGCTGGAGGCTGTAAAGTCCTGTCTGGACTGTGGAGTGTCTTACTGTGAAACTCATCTGATGCCTCATAAAACTGCAGCTAAACTGAAGAAACACAAGCTGATGGACCCTGTGGAGAACCTGGAGAACTACATCTGCCAGAAACATGAGAGACCACTGGAGCTGTTTTGTAGAGATGATCAGACGTGTGTGTGTCAGTTCTGCACTCAGATAGACCACAAAACTCACATCACTGTTCCTATAGAGGAGGAGATTCCGGTGAAGAAGGTGAGAGACTACCATCTTTTTTTTTAAATCTTCAAATATATGAGTCGTGTTGTTCTAGTGTGTTTCTCTATCATAGACTCAGCTGGGAAAGACAAAGGCAGAAGTTCATCAGATGATCCAGGACCGTCTGAAGAAGATTGAGGACATTAAACACTCAGTAGAGCTCGATAAAGTGAGTCTTAACAAAATCTCAACAAAGCTTTACTTTGCACAGTGAAATAAATTAGTTCTTTAAGTTCAGTTTGAGTTTCTTGATAACCCATAATTCAAAACGAGACATGTGAGCATAAAGAGAATTTTAAAGATTCAGAAACTGTCACAAAGCGTTCCATAGCAAAATTCTAAACCAACATGAATGTTTTCTTTGTTCTTTATGTGAATTTTCTTAAAAAAATTCTTCACACATTCACACATCTTGTTTACAAAACCTGTTACTATAAATAGCTTTTACAGGAGGATTTAGTATAACAAAACTGTTTCTTCTGTGCAATTGCTCATAGAACCCTTTTCAGCACTTATTTTTAATTACAGTTCCTTTTATAGTGAAGTAACATTGATGCAGTCAAGTAGATACAATGGAACCAGTTTTTGCTTAACTGAAGAACCTTTCAATTTGTTTATATTTAAAGATATATTTTCCTGCGTGCTCAAAAGAAAATGTTAATTGATTTTCAATGCACATTTTTAAAAGGGTTCTTCAAACATCTCTAAACAGTTCTTTATTAATTAAGGTAACAAATGGGGAAAGAATTTCAATCGACTGGTTTAAGTCCTATCTTTCTTGCCGCACTCAGTTTATTCAACTTAAATCTTTTCTATCCCAGCCTTCCGCTGTTGTTTCAGGTGTACCCCAGGGCTCGGTCCTTGGGCCCCTCCTTTTCATCATTTATCTCCTTCCCCTTGGTAACATTTTCTGTAAATTCTATATCAGTTTTCACTGTTATGCAGATGACACCCAGTTCTACCTTACCAGTAAACTTCCAATCTCCCACCTTCCTCCCTTACTAATTGTTTAACAGAAATAAAAACCTGGTTTTCGTCAAATTTTCTTAAATGAAACAGTGATAAAACAGAAGTTCTCCTTATTGGTACCAAATCAACATTATCCAAAACTGACAGTATCTCAATTGATACTGATAATTCCTCCGTTTCCCCCTCTCCGCAGGTTAAGAGTCTGGGTGTCATCCTCGACAGTACTCTTTCTTTTCAATCTCATATCAGTAACATTACCTGATCTGCTTATTTTCATCTTGAAATATCAACCGCCTCCATCCCTCTCTTACCCCCCAGTTCACAGTCTTGTCACTTCTCATTTAGATTATTGTAACTCCCTTCTTTTCGGGTCTCCCTCACAAAACTCTCCGCAAGCTTCAACTAGTTCAGAATTCAGCCGTCCGCATCGTTACCAGAACTCCTTCTATTCATCATATAACTCCCTTTTGCAGCAGCTCTGCTGGCTCCCGGTTAAGTTTCGGGTTGAATTCAAAATTATTCGGTTAACCTTCAAGGCCATTCATGGCCTTGCCCCTCCATATCTGTCTGACCTCCTTCATGTTGCCACTCCCTCTCGTACCCTCAGATCATCCTCCTCCATCCATTTGACTGTCCCTTCTGCCCGTCTTATCACTATGGGGATCAGAGCTCTTGAACTCACTACCACCCGATCTCAGAAACATCAATTCATTTTCACACTTCAAATCCTCACTCAAAATCCTTCTGTTCAAACATGCTTTCTCTCTCTCTGATTCATTTCCACTGTCTAAATGGTCTAAATTGACTATGCTTTTTAATCTTGTCTGACATTTCTTTTTAACAAAACCTTTTTTAATGCCTGCCTCATTTTCTTATTTCTTATTTTCTAACCTGTAGCCCTTAGTGATCTTGTAATTATTATTGTATTATTATTATTTTATTATTATTGTTTTTTTATTATTCTTTTATTCTTTTGTTGTGTACAGTGTCCTTGAGTGTTCTGAAAGGTGCTTTTCAAATAAAATGTGTTATTATTTAATGTACAGTTGACATTATTTGTTTCATTTAACATAATTAAATTAGTAAGTACTCAGTCAACAGCCTCCAAACAAATCTCGCAGCAACAATCTTTCTCTTCTTGATTTTGCTTTTCCTTACAGAATGCTTCTAAACTGGAAACTTTTATAGGTTGCACAGCATGTAATATTAGCATTAAAACTGCAGTGTATTTGCTTCTATATGCATATTTATAATGCATATTACATAATACATGTATAATATACTTATACTGTGTAATCACATACTCATTAGCCAAAATATTAATACTGAAATACTAGGCACTGAGAAATCATACAATAGCTTTTATTATAATTTATGGTAAGAAAAGTCACCTGACATTTGGTTCCCATTCATTTGACACTGCTGACCACAATAGAATGTTGAATGTTTGATTGACACTTCTCGATGAGTGACCTTCTGTTATGATGTCGTAATAGATCAGAGCTTGTGCTGTGTGATGTCATCATGATGAAAAGTAACAAAATTAGGTGCGCCTGCTGTTTTACGTCACTCTGGTTTTGGAATCCCCGGTTCACCTGATGCGCACGTCTTTGGACTGTGGGGGAAAACCGGAAATCCTGGAAGAAACCCACGCTACCACAAGGAGAACATGCAAACTCCACACACACACACACACACACACACAAACCTCCAACCCTGGAGGCGTGAGGCAACAGTGCTACCCACAGCGCCATCGTCGGGCCCTGATTTCAGATTTCACTTTTGAAATTAGGTCTCAACTAAAAGAAGGGACTTCTCATGATCTTTTTCCTGTAGATGATGTTTGTGCAAAAACAAACACTGCACGGTGGAAAAGTTCCAGTGCCAGTCAAAGTTCCCTTTGGGTTCTTGGTAGTGATGAGGGGATTTTGCTTTGCGCATTTGAACAGTCTATGAATAGTTTTTTTCATACATTTTTCTTGGTCTTTTCTTGGCTTCCGCAATGTTCATAACTTCCATTTCTTAATAGTCGTATAATAAAATATCGATAGACGTTTAAAAAATGACAAACAGAGAGCATTTAGATATGTATTGTGGTCTTCTCTTGCTTTATAAGAATCAATTATTCTATAGATCTTCAGTCAGCTGCTTGTAAGCACAGTGAGCACCCTAAGCAGTTTAAGGGTCACTTTTATATGTATCTTTATATGTATATATATATATATTAGGGCATTAACACAAAAGCCGAGGCACTAGTGGACTTCAGAGGCACTAGTCGACTCTGCCTGATAGAAGTCGACTAGTCGCGAGTTTTTTTCCTCTCTCTGTGCGCACTTGTACACGCAATGCAGTCTCTGCCTCTGATTGGCTGACGCTAACGCGCGTTCCATGACTTGACCAATTATTGTAGTCCCTTCATAAAAGGGGCGGTACCGAGGGAAAAGTAAACACAGCCACAACAAAGCGAGAGACAGGGCAGCAGAGTTTAAACTGTTCCCTCTCAGACGGACACCTAAATTTGCCAGAAAATTCAAGGTATCAGCCTTTGTTTTGTTTATTTGTCGTGTCGACTGTTAATGTTACAGAGAACTTTTAATCAAAGTTGCTCAGAGTTGCACACCCGTGTTTCTCCACTGCGTGTGTGATGACGTCATGATCGACTAGTCGACTTGAAAAAAGAGTTGTTAATGCCCT
>JBBPCY010023000.1:0-14696 GCA_037974405.1 Brachyalestes nurse | reverse complement strand
TCTCTCTCTCTCTCTCTCTCTCTCTCTCTCTCTCTCTCTCTCTCTCTCTCTCTCTCTCTCTCTCTCTCTCTTTCTCAATTTACTTTTATTTATGGTGGCTTGATATTGAGAGTATTTAAAGCATTAGAGAATAGAAAAATCCCTCTTCTTCCTTCCTTCGTTTTCTCACTCTCTCGCTCTTTTCACTCTGTATGTAAGTTTATGGACTCTCTGCAGCATCATGCCTGTGCAGGCCAAGCTGAAGCCTGGGGCTCGCCTCATCCGCTCGGCTGATGCAGAGATTACAGATCTGTGCAGGGAAAGCCTCACTGCTGCCCCAGGGCAGGGAGGGGGTCAGAGCACGGTGCAGTCACTATCACCCTCTCCATCTCTTCATCCTCATGTCTTTTTATCCTCTCCATCCTAATCTGGCCTTTGCTTTCTTAAAGCAAATCCTCTTGTTGTGTGTTTTTTTCCCCTCTATGTCTGGCCCCTTCTTATCGCTTCCCTGTCTTTTATTAAGTTTGCGATCGTTTCCACTGTTTGTGCCCATTACAAAACTGCCATTTTAACTTGAGGAAGGTTACTTCATGGTCTGTTCCGAACTCTGATTTAAAAAAAGTAACGTAGTACATTAAAGAAACAAACATCTTTTCTGTCTTTCATTCTGTTTATGAAGCTTAAAATTTTAACGCTAATGTTTTAGTTTAAAACACCATCTCTCCTTGCTTTGTGTTGTTTCAAATGTTCTTTCTATCTTCTTTCTTCCTTTTCTTTCTTTCTTCATTTCTTTTATTCACTTTCTGTCTTCTTTCTTCTTTATCTCTATTTTCTTTTTATTTTACTCTCTAACTTTTCTATCTTTTTGTTTTCATTTTTTAGATTTTCATTTTTGCTTTCCTTTCGTTCTCACTTTGATTCTGTCTGTCTGTCTCTCTTTCTCTCTCTCTAATTTCCCCCTGACTCTTTCTTTTTTACCCAGATGCATGTGACTGGACTGTGATCATGTTATAGCCCTCAACAAGAAGACATCTATAAGCCAACTGAGAGTTAGACTTTTCAAGTCAAATTGAGAAACAGCTTCTTCCCCAGGGCCATAACTGGATCAGTCCTAATAATGCCCCTTGGTTACTAGCTGTACCATGTATACACACTCACTCACACACACACACACACACACACACACACACACACACACACACCAGTGGTGGTTTCTATAAGACTAGAGGTGAAACAATGTTTCACCAAGAAAAATATTACAAAAAACTGCATAACAATTACTTTTTTATTGATGTGAAACTAAAAAATGCACATAAAATAAGGTTGCTCTCCTAATTTCAGCTCCTCAATACAGCGCAGCCCAACCACGGTGAAACTGAGAATTTCAGTAAAACGTATTTCACTGGCGCCCCGTTCATCTCAATGTAAATCTTCTCAGACCCCTGCGGCTCGTGGATTTTCAGGTTGCAATGAACTCTAATGGTAAATAAGTCCCACCCGTGAAACCAGTGACTGCCTACTGTGATAGGATGGTTCTCCACTTCAAACATAACACTGTGGCCAATCACCGCCTTTGTTTACACTTCGTTCTATTTTCTGTACTGAGCACGGACCTTGAGCTTCATACATAACAAAACACATAACATATTATTTACTACGTTTTATTATTCATCTATGAGTGCACAGAAGGAAGGACATTAGCTTGTTAGCTTGACCACTTGCTAGCGATCCCCACCACCACCCAGCCAAGCTGGACACTGGTGAAATCCTTGGAAAAAAATCCCTGCTGCTGTGACAGAGTGATTAACAACTTCACCAAGAAGACCAGGAGGGTAGAATTAATTTATAAGGCGAGAAAGAGGTTAGATATGTTTTCTTGGGGTTTAGAAATATTGTTAATTATGTACTGTTGAAATAAACATTTACGTATCTGTAAGATATGTACAATAAAATACTTTTTATATTTTGTATTGATTTAACACTAACTATGAGGAGATTGAGGGAAGAGCAGGAGAGAGCAGATACATCAGAATGTGAGGCAGCAACAGCAGAACATGGAGGTGAAGTAGGTACTTAGGGTAAGAAAATCAAGCAGCCCAGGGTTCAGCGAGGTGCTGAGGTTGTTTCGCGGTGTGCCGGGGATGAAGGGTGGTTTGATTCACCAAAAATATTGACCAGGAGCCGCTACTGACACACACACACACACACACACAACCTTTACAATCACTCACTTTTTGAACTCTTAAGCAATACAGTGTACGGCAACACACATGACTTAATGCATTTCCTGCACTTTCTACTCCTGCTGAAGTGATGCTGACAGGCATTATTGCTGTTTATATTGCACTACTGCTAGCATGATGCTGTGTATAATCTATTCATACATACTACACTGTGTGGACAAATGCATTGGGACACACTTAATTATTCTATTTAGATGGCCCCTTACTTCCAGTAAAGGTCAATCTTAATTCGGCATACCAGGATATTTTTGACAACACCAAGCTTCCAACTTTGTGGACTCAGTTTGGGGAAGAACATTTTCTATTCCAGCATGACTGTGTCCCAGTACACAAAGCAGCTCCATAAAGACATGACTGGAGGAGTTCAGTGTGGAAGAACTTGACTGGGCCGCACAGAGCACTGACCTCAACCCCTTCCAGCACCTTTGGAATGAACTGGAACAGAGATTGTGAGCCAGGTCTTCTTGTCTAACATCAGTGTCTGTGTCTGACATCATAAATGCTCTGTAGAGAAACACACAAAATATTGTGGAAAGTCTTCCAAGAAGAGTGGAAACTGTTGTAGCTGCAAAGGGGACCCACTCTGTATTAAAGTCTATGTATCTGAAAGCAAGCTGGGGTTTATGGAGTCATTTAAACCTAAAAATAATGATTTGGAATGGTACAATTATGTTTTTTTAAGATGCTGAGGATGTACACTTAAGGATACTGCCCCAACCACAATGTTTTTACCCTTTTCTGAGCGCATGGAAATGGATCTTCTCATTCTTCTTTTCAGTATTTAATTTACTCGTTTTTGCTTTTTTAATACAGCAATAAAACGTATTATACCCAAAATACCAAATGTATATGTAGTTGCACCCTTAAGAAGCATGAAGCTCAGGGAGTAGTATTTATAATTGTGCTTTTACTGAAAAACGCCATTCTATTCTATTCTATCCTATAAAACTGCACTGTATTCTCTTCTGTTCTATGCTCTTGTATCCAGTTCAGTTATATTCAATTGCATTCTATTCTGTTTTATTCTGTTATGCTCTGAATAGAATAATTTTCCATTTCACTCTATTCTATTCTATCCAGTCTAGTCTGCTGTATTCTGTTTGATTTTGTTTTTGTGTATGGTATTCAATTAGATGAATTTGTACTGAGTAGTATTGTACTCAGTATGGTATTCAATTAGATGAATTTGTACTGAGTAGTATTGTACTGTGTTCTGTTCTGTTTCTATTCTATTTGCACTATATTCTATTCTTTCATATTCAGTTCTGTTGTCTTGTAATGTATTCTATTCTATTCCCTTCTATTCTATTCTGATTCCCGCTTGCACACATACTGCGTCTGTCTGAATCTTCGAGACACTTCAGAGATTGCATCATGAACCCAGCGATGCTCTATCTCACTCCAGACACAGTGGCTTCGAGGCTGTTGAGTAAGCTCTTTAGGTCGACTGTTTGTGAACACGTTATCGCCATGGCAATCGGTGAGATAGAAGTACGACATGCCGCGGCGTCACTCCACATGCTTACTTAAACATTCCAGCCCTAAGCTGTTGAACTTTTCACCTGAGTGTTTGACACCAGAGAAGATCTAAGCGCATGTCCACTTGCTGCACTGTTAGAAAACGGTTCAGAAATTAGTGTTTTATGTGAGTGCATGAAAAACTGTTATTTTGCTTTGCTTTATTTTAATCTGTTTATTTATCTTTTATAAGCTGAACTGCTTGTTACCACATTAAGCATGTTTCAGAGGCGTGTGTGAATGTTTGGTGGAGTCATACATGTTTGGGAAAGTGTGATCTTGTTTTTCGGAAGTTGTGTTGTGTCATTTATGTAGAAAGAGTAAGTCACGTGTAAATCATAGGACTAAACCAGCACATGGTTCTGACATCAGCAGGAGGAGCTTCTATCTTTTGATTCTATTATGGGCAAAATAATATTTTCTGGTATGTTGTGCCTTTTGATTCTAAGGTCAAGATTCCTTTCCATATAATAACTCTTGATTCTACTAAATTTTAATTGCAATGTGTACTAATAGGGGTGTAACGATGCACTTAGGGCACTTTTTTGATTCCCTATACCAGGTTCACAATTCAATAATCTTACGATGTTTTTGACAGAAGTTACATGAAGGACAAAACGCTGATGAGCATGGTTTAATGATAATAGAGCTGGGAGAAAAGATCTATATTGGACTGGGGTGTTGCCTGTTTGCAAACTTTGGCATTTGCATGAGATATCATAACTAATGGAATGTCCATTCATCATCCCTAAACACAATGGTTTGTGCATTCCAGCCCAATAAGAAAATCACACCCAAGGCATGCAGTCCTTTTAATTTAGAAGCAATTTCAGGGGAAAGAAACAACATTGTCATTTGAATGTGGGTGTGCCCACAGCCTGAGCCCCTCCCCTCCCTGCCCACTTTGCCCTGACAGGATGTACCCAGATGCCTAGTTGTGGTCAATGACAATGAATTCCATGAAAGACTACAAATGAGAGACTCTTAGACGAGACTGAAGGGCATATCAGTGATATCTGATAAAAATGTAAATAGTTAGTTTAGTTCTTAGCATTAGTGGTCTATTCAGAAGTGTGTCACAGGAGTGATCTACTCCAGTGAATGCTGTCCTGTGTGTGCGCAATGTGGGGGTGAAGCAAGGTAGCACCCATATGATATGCAAACCACTCTCACACTTATATTGGAGCTTGGTGATCATGCAGTGATGAGTAACAGGAAACAGTGGCGAGATGAACTGATTGTTAGAGCCATGATTCCAAAACATCTCTGGAGCCTGCCCTGTGTGTGTGTGTGGATGAGTGGGTGTATATTGGCTATGTTTGGAAGAGGAAGCTCTTAGTGGCACATTGAAACCGCCACCCTTTTAGCATGGTCTTTTTTATCATTCCATATGTCGTCTGTACTGTGGCTGGGCTTTAGACTGACCACTTTGTGGTTTGTTGGAAAAATATTGAGCTATTGATCTGGTAGATCCTTCCTGGTTGTCCAGAAAGTGCAGGAGTATATTGTCGGTGTCGTAATGGAACCTCTGAAGTGGTGGCTTTTCAGGAGTGAAGTCATTTCGATCCAAGTCATTTCGGACCATTTCCGTTCATGATGAAATGTTCACACACTGTAAAGAGCAGCTGGACTTTACTGCTCCAAAGTTCCAAAGTTTTCTTTTGACTTATGACTTGTGATGTGACTAATAAGACTGGGATGCCTAAACATTCCCAGGACCAGACACCCTATGTGAGTTTGTTGAGTGCGTGGAGTGCGTTCGGGTTCCTCTAGGCACGGTAATAGCCGATGGAAACTTTGGTGGTTTGATTGACGAAGGAATGTGCTGGGCTTTCCCCCTCTCCGCCTCCGTATGCTTTCACTCTCCTACTTTTTTTCCCCTCTTTTCTTTTTTGGGTCCTTCATTCCCTTTTTTCTCTGGCCTCAGCTTTTCCCTCACCTCCCTGTGGAAGGGTTTGGGTTTCAGCTGCCAGAGAGCTCGCCACACGCACACATATACACACACACACACACACATACAAATGCACATGCAGAGAGGGGGAAAGAAGGACGTCATCCATTCAGCCCAAAGTTATAATTTAAATCTGCTAATTACACGGACGCTGAGTGGAGCAGAGCGCCCCGGCCCACTCTGGTTAAACGATGGCAAAACCAAGATGGAAAGGAGGAAGATGGAATGACTGAGGAAGGAAGAGAGGCAGAGAGATCAGAGAAGAAGGTTTTTGCCAGAGCTGAGGGCTGTGAGAGGATGGAGAATGAAGCGCCTGAGGAGCAGAGAGATGTTTCCCTTTCAAAACTCTGCTCTGTGTGTGTCATCGCTGGCAGATCAGCTGTACTTTACATTGTTTGATCTTATACTTTACATTGTCCATTTTATGATAAATGGACCAATAGTAATGGTCCAAAATGACTTGGGATAAAGTCTCTTATTACATTAATACACATCAAACTGAAGAATGTTTTTTCCTCCTGAAAAGTTCCCACAGCAACAATATATATTATTCATAATTAGTCATGATTTGTTTAGTTCTAATTATAGCCTCAAATAACACATGGTTTAAATATTTTTAGTATATCATTGCTTGCACAAGAAAAACATATATCTGTTATGAAAACCTCTTGTGATTAATCTGTGTTAGACATGCTTGCCTCAACCCGGAATGCTTTAATTCCAGGTGATGCTGTTGTGTAGGAATCGAGACTAAGTGGGATTTTTGCTCTTTCACGTCAAAGTGTTTCTTTACCTAAAAGCTCACACACACACACACACACGCACATATACACACACACTCACTGCAGCTATGCCGAACAAGATTAATGGTTCTCATACAATGTAAGGAGTGTAAAATGACTCCACCCTGAATAAACCAGGCTGTAACACACTCACACACACACACACTGCAGAGCTACAGAGACTTACAGTATATTCATGTTGTTTTTACCAAGATATTTTGATCAGGGTGAAAATTGCTTACTACTGGTTGCTATGAGAATCCAGACAGTTGCAAAAAATTTTTTTATAAATATGGCTGGCAAGACAGCGGGGTGTGGTTGTTAGAGCAGCATGAAGCAGCTGACCTAATGTGGAATTCAGCAACACAAGGGCTCTCGCACGCTCCCGCTAACGCACACTCACACAGACATTAAATGTTCAGACTGCCAATTGAAGTGTATTTTTAGAGGAGAACAATTTCGCAGTTGGCGAAAAATGGGTCAGTGTTAAGATGCCTTCTGTCTGAGAGAATCCCTGCAGGTATCTGTCGCCTCAGCACATTCACGTCACGTCAGCGGTGTAGTAGAATGGTACTTGACTGAAAAAATCATAAAGTACTGGAGGAAAGTACTTTAGTACATTGTAATTGTAATATGTGCATATTTCTACACAAATGAAATAGGTCTAACTAGGTGAGATTCATTATGATGTGGATAATATGCAGCTTGTGAAATCTATAGGAGATTAAATATCTTGGTAACACTTCACAAGCCTTCATGACACCTGCGTGACTTTTTTATGACAATCGGCGTAGACTTACATAGACATTTATAGAGACTTATTCAAACAAGCAACAGCTGCCAGAAAGTCGGCTTTAGTCAGTTTTAAAGTTTAATTCAGAAGATGTTATGACAACCAATTTGTGTAAAGTTTGTTATGCATGAACACACCACACAGTGCGAACAGCATGGAACTGTTCTCTGCATTTTACCCATTCACCAAGCGAAGCAGAACCCGGGGAGCAGTGAGTGATGCTAAACGTCATTCACCATTTTTCTCCAGTTATATTTGTTGTATTTTGATGCATATATTTAAAATAAATTTAGGTCAGACTGTGCTGGGATATGCTGGGATAATCTGTTTTTGATTTATTTACCAGAATTTTATTTTCTAGCGACTAGTCCCATCTATCGGATAAGTTATAACATCTCTACTGAGTCATTTGCAGCTAAATTATGCACAAATCAGATGTGTTGGCCCAAGTTTACTTTACATTACCTGGCAGACAAAGTGACTTAAGGGACTTAAAATTTGTGTGCATCACAGGTATGGACGCATGTAGCATTAGGAATCTTGCCTGAGGGCTTATTGGTGTAGTGTGGTGTGTTGTTCAGGGCAGGAATCAAGCCCCGGTCTCCAGCTTGGAAAGCAGTCATGCTACCAAAACCACCACAGTTCATGTTTCCATTTATAGCAGAAATGTGTAAATGATCAATCTTGCGAAAACAAGGTGTTGTGCCCTGGTCTGTTATTTGTGCTTCATTACTTTACTTTCATATACCTTCTATGTGGGTGCCTTCCCAGCTCTCACAACCTGTGTGTGTGTGCGTGTGTGTGTATGTGGAGCTGCCGTGTGAACGTGTGTGAGTTTTTCCTGATGTAGTGTCTACACTCCATCTGGGATCTCTTTTAGGGTTCTGCTTTAGATCATTGTGCTTCCTTTCTTCTCTCCCTCTCTCAACATCTCTCCTCCCTCCGGCCAATTTGGACAAGCTGCACATAAAGACCTTTTTCCTAATTCTCCTCCCTTTTTTCTCTGCTCTTTCACAAATCCAGCAACACTGATCATTTTTCCAAGCGTCCATCCAGGCCTTAATGACTTCATCTGGCTCCAGTGCAGGTAGAACAGAATCTGAGGAAGCAGTGGTTTCTAAGTAACAGGGTAAAGATTTTGGTCATGATATGGCAGGGCAGTTCAACTCTGGGAGCAACGCCACTTTAAACCGTCCCATTTGCCTTTCTCCCGCAGCGCCAGCTGAAATAGATGTTTTTCTATTGAAAAAATGAAAATGAAAAAATCTTCATATTTTTAATAAAATAATTTTCCAAAGCAAGGCATTTTCAGCCAGCCATTAAAATAGTTCAACATTCAAATGATTTGATACTGAAACGATCAGCAATGCTTTTTGTTTAAAGCTGTTACTTACTGTTATTAAGGGTTTGGAGGAATCTGCAGTTTGGAGGTGATTTTCATTAGTTATCAAGCATGGTGGAATGTGTTAATGCTGCTTAAACACTGATAGCAGCACCGTTTGGCCAGGAGCGTAACCATATTTCAGTACTGACCATTCAGGAACCAGTGCCAGCACCCATGAGCCAATTAGCATGCTTGTTTCAAAAATGAAGACTGTTGATTGGCTGAAATTCCATGTGCACATTATTAACATCAGTGCTTTTGATTTAAGCCACACCCACCATTGTCAAAGTATTGTCATAGATATTGGAATTGAAAACATTTTGAACACATTTGCACCTTACGCAGTGTTTCTTTTCATACTTTGAGTGTGTTATTTGTTGCAAGTTATGAAAATAAAAATATGTTAATATGTGCATTTTGATAAGAGCTGTTGTTGAGTGGCTGTTTTGTTTAATTCTAAGTTCATTTTAATTGAAATGAAGAAATTATTCTGTTTGTCAGTGATGCGAAACACACGCTGAATACTGTGATTATTGTGCATTAATGCAAATACACACATCAACATTTCATTTCTGACAATAATGGATCCTGCCCCCTTCAGTCCCCGAATTATTTTAGAAAAATCAGTGAAGCTGAGCTACGTAAAATACGTAAAAAGTTTAGGTAATGTGTCCTCGATCCCATTCCGACCTCTTCCTTTAAAGAAGTTATTGATAGTATCTTTTTAGCTGTATTTGACATGATAATTTACTCATTAGCAACAGGCACTTTCCCAGAAACACTTCAAACAGCAGTTGTCTCAACTTAAAAAGCTCAACTTAGACAGCTTTACTCTCAGTAACTATAGACTGATCTCCAATTTGTCTTTTATGAGCAAAATCGTAGACAGTGTGTTTTTTTTAAACATATCAATTATTTCCTCTTGAAAAACAAAATATATGATAAGTTCCAGTCGGGTTTTAGACAAGGGCACGGTACTGAAACAGCTCTGGTGAAAGTTGTAAATGACAGGAGAGTCTCTTTGGATATGAATAATGTTTCTGTACTTATACTCCTTGATTTAAGTGCTGCATTTGACACTGTTGACCATGATATACTTTTAAATCGTCTTAAGGAGTGGACTGGTTTATCTGGAACTGTTTTAAATTGACTTAGGACATATTTAAATGGAAGGCAGTATTTTATTAGCTTAGGTGACCATGTATTGAAAGTGTATGCTATTCAGTACGGTGTACCACAAGGTTCGGTGCTTGGCCCTCTCCTGTTCTCTTTGTATGTGCTCTCATTAGGTAAAATGATTGCAGAGCACAGAGTCGGCTTCCATAGCTACGCTGATGATACCCAGTTATACATATCTGTAGTGCTAGAGGATCCCAGTACAGTAAACAATACTGCTTAACTAGTATTGTAAGTTGGATGAATAGAAATGTTCTGAACTACGGAGGGAAAAGTTTCTTAATAGTCTGGGAAATCTGGCACTACAGACAAAAACTGAGGTAAAAAATTTAGGTGTAATACTCGATTCTGAGCTTACTTTCAAAGCACACATTGACAATGTTGTGAAGACTACCTTCTTTCACCTCAGAAACAGCTCGTGTAAGACCATTTCTTAACCTAGAAGATGCTAAGAAGCTGACTCATGTTTTTATCTTCTCACATTTAGACTACTGTAATGCACTTCTTGCAGGTCTGCCTAAAAAAACTACAGAAAGACTACAGCTTGTTCAGAATGCAGCTGCAAGAGTGTTTACTCGCACCAGAAAAACTCAGCACATTACTGCTATTTTAGCAGAACTACACTGGTTACCAGTTTCTTTTAGAACTGATTATAAAATTATTTTATTAGACACGCTCCGTCAAATGATTCAGAGTGTCTGAGCGAATGTGCTCCAAATAGATCCTTAAGATCATCAAGGTCGAGCTTGGACATTCCAAAAGCAAAATACAAGAAATATGAGGAAGCAGCCTTTCGTTTTTAAGGACCAAAGATCTGGAACAAGTTGCTATTAAATATTCGTCAGGCCTCCTCTCTCAATATTTTTAAAAAGCAGCTGAAAACACACTTTTATACCCTAGCTTTTAGTTAGTAGTCTCTGTTTTATATTTACGTATTTCACTTCTTTCGATTTTGGGGGTATTGTATGATTTATTGTGTTCCTGTTCTGAGTGTCCCCTTTTTTGTGTTGGTTGATTTGCTATTTTGTTCTTTTTATTATATTTATTATTTTCATATTTGAGTCTTACTACTGTTTTAATTGCTTATTTTACTGTTTTTTTTTTATTGTTGACATCTTTCCCCTTCGCACAAACATACACACTGTTTTCTCATTCATTTCATCTGAATAGCCAGAACAGGACTATTTCTAATGAGTTCTCAGTGACTTGATGAGTTAGTGCTGCCCCCTTTTGGTGGTCTAGTGATATTGCTGCTACCTTTTTGGTCCAGTTTGGGGTCTCTGTGGGTCAAAGCTTTGCAGGGGATTACAGCTAAAATTAACCAGCTTAGAAACACACACACACACACACTTGCAGAAGACAGATTAAATCCAGTCTAGACGGCGATGTTTTCTACCTGATGTCTTCTGGACTGATAGCTATAGGATTCTTTTATCCACTGCAGCTTTACTCCTCTCACTGCTGTTGTGACTGTCTTGCAATCCTGTAAGATTTTGAAGTAGCATATACACAGTATTTATTTCTCTGCATTTTCAGAACAAAAACTCTTTTGTTAAGAAAATAAGAGAAAATAAGGACCAACCCACAAGAGTAGAAAGTTTGTGCATGTTTCATTTCTTGTACCTGAAGTAGCCAGCCCATTTATTTTCTTAACCCATTTGGGTTGGGTTTAGCCAAGGTTCTTTTATATGTGGAGTCTGCAAGTTTCCCCGTGTCAGTGTGGGTCTGTTCCCGGTTTTTACCAGGAGCTCTGGTTTCCTCCCAAAGACGTGTACGCCAGATGGACTGGAGATGCTAAACTGCCCCTAGGTATGAGTGTGTGGGTGAATGTTTGTGTCTGTGTGTTTGCCCTGTGATGGACTGCCCATGATGTTTCTTTGCCTTTCGCCCTCTGAGTTCTGGGATAGACTCCAGCGCTGACCCTGGTTAGGATAAGTGGCTCAGATAATGGATGGATGGATGATTATCATCGTATGTGTTTGTGTGTGTGTGGGTGTGTGTGCAAATAAATTATTTCCAGCAGGGGTCAGGCTTCTGATGTACAGCTCGTATCTGTGTGTGTGTGTGTGTGTGTGTGTGTGAGAGAGAGAGAGAGAGAGAGGGAGAGAGAGTGTATGTGTGAAAACAGACACAGTGCTATGGATGTGAATTCTGCTCTCACTGTAAGGACATAGTTCACACACCTGCATGGAGAATCTAATACATTATAACCATTCTAAATATTTAAAATGCATGAACATTATTATTAGTGTTGCACAACATTATTATTGTTAAACATTATGGCGATATTTGCTTTTGCAACACTGATTGCTGTAATCTGTAAATGAGCCTCTAACTAATCATTGTGGTCATAAGCATCCTGGATATATGGAGTTCTGTGTTGCTGGTGTGTTGGAAAGCACGAGTGAACTGAGGGTGAGGAAATGAAGAGGAAGGTTAAGATCAGGCTGAAGGAAGCCACCCATAACATACGTTATTCCTGTTTTGTCTGTGTGTGTGTGTGTTTGATTATATTTGACGTGTTTCAGTACTATAGTTTGAGACTCATTGTCTGATTGGTGTCTTCATGTTGTTGTGCGTCGTCTTGAACAGCAGGTGAAACCTGTCCATCCTCGTTTGTAACGGATATCTGTGTGCGTGTGTGTGTGTGTGTGTGTGTGTGTGTGTGTGTGTGAGTGTGTGTGTGAAGTCAGTGGTACTGCAGCTGTGTCATGGCCACCTGTCTGTTTGTCTCTCGCGTAAGCCTGAGACCTTCTGGTTTGGTAAGATTTTTCACTTTTTTTCACTGAAGTGTGTGTTTGTGTCTGTGTGTGTGCGGGCCTGTTTGTCTGTGTGTATGGAGAGAGAGAGAGAGAGAGAGAGAGAGAGAGACATTCGCCAGCAGCTATTGTTCTGTAAAATGAGTGAGTGAGTGAGTGAGTAAATGAATGAGTGAGTGTGTGAGTAAATGAGTGATGGGTTAGTGAATGAAAAAGTGAGTGAATGAATGAGTGGGTATTTGAATTAGTAAGTAAGTGAGAGAGTGAGTGAGAGTGCTTGAGTGATAGAGCAAGTGAAAGAGTGAGTGGGTGAGTGGATGAGTGAGTGAGAGAGTAAGCGAGTAGGTGAATGAATAAGTGAGTGAGTGAGTGAATGGGTGAGTGAGAGGATTTGTGAGTGAGTTTGTGAATGAATGGGTGGGTGCGTAAATGAGTGGGTGAGAGAGTGAGTGAGTAGGTGAATGAACGAGTGAGTGGGTGAATGAATGGGTGAGTGAGTGAATGAGTGGGTGTGTAAAAAAGTAAGTGAGTGGGTGAATGAGCGAGTGAGTGAGTGAGAGCGAGTAGGTGAATGAATGAGTGAGTGGGTGAATGAACGAGTGAGTGGGTGAATGAATGGGTGAGTGAGTGAATGAGTGGGTGTGTAAAAGAGTGAGTGAGTGGGTGAATGAGCGAGTGAGTGAGTGACAGCGAGGCAGCTGCTACAGTGTGGCATTTTTCCTATTTTCTTCCTTTCTTTTCTGTCTACTGATTTTTTTTTCTTTTTCTCTCTGCGGCTTCTCCTCTGTTTGCTTATTTAGCAGCTCCTCTCCATTTTCGCCTCGTCTCTTTTCAGACCGAGTGGCGTGTTGGGACAGAGGCTGAGAGAGAAGAAAGAGGGAAAGATTGATTTTCTTCATCTATTGTGTTTGTAACTAGGTTTAGTTTCTCAGGGGAGGTTTATAGTGTATGGATAGCAGTTGTTCCACGCTGTCTGTTTTCTCACACACACACACACACGCACACACACATATATATACTTTATTAGGTAAACCTATCTTATATATCCACTTATTGTCCATTTTATCAGTTTCACTGAACACAGCACATACAGCTGGGCCAGTGGAGTTTTAAACAGTGTCAAATTACTGTCCATTTTAAAAGGTGCGTGTAACTTGTTGATCCACCCTGCATATGTAAAGCTATTCCTGATGGTTTAGCAGTTTAACTGTTGCGCAGTTTTGCATTAGTCAGTCTCTAGTTCTTCATCAGTGGTCAGTATCCAACCAAAGGACACTGTTGGCTGGATATTGTTGATGGGTGTACTATTCTCAGTCCAGCAGTGATGCTGAAGTGTTGCACATGGTAAACAAATATGAAAAACCTTTCAGTTTTTTATTCACAAGGATGCAAAACATCTTTAAAACGCAGATACTCAATTGGTTAAAAAGCCCGTCCCCATCCCTGGTGCTGAGGGATGATTTTAAAAGTAGAGGAATGATTACACAGACACAGACACACACACACACACACAGAAACCTGAGAGGAGTTTGGGGGGGGGGGTGTTGCACTGTAGCAGTGACATCGTGGGGTTAACAGAGTGACTCAGTGTGTCGGAGGAGGAGGAAAGAGAAGGACGCACATTCTTTCAGTGGCAGAGAGGGAAGAGAGGACGGTCAAAAACCAGGAGAAAGAGGGAGTGAAAGACAAGAAGGGAGGATTGAAAAGCAAGGAAAGGAAGGAGAGCAAGTAGGTGAATGAAAGAGTCGAGCAGAAAGGAAGACGGTGAGAGAAGGAGAAGGAGAGAAAGAAAAGAAGGGAAGAATGAAAGACAGAGGGAGAGAGAAGAAAGATAGAAAAGAAAGAAGCTGAGAAAGTGAGAGAAGAAACAGATTAAAGGGAGAAAGAAAGAAGGTGTATGTGTTTGAGAAGGTGAAAGACAGAAGGAGAAAAGTAGTAGGAATCAAGAGGAAAGAGCAAGGAAGAGAGAAAGAAAAGAAAAAGAGAAAGAAAGGAACTTAGGTCACCAGAGAGAAGGAGGAGTGAGAGAGAGAGAGAGGAAAGAGAAAAGAAAGAAAGAGAGAGAGAGAGAAAAGAAAGAGAGAGAAAGAGGGAGAGGACAGGGAGTGTGC